>OY986046.1:37607975-37815475 GCA_963920215.1 Nineta flava
ATAATAATAATAATAATAATAATAATAATAATAATAATAAAAATAATAATAATAATAATAATAATAATAATAATAATAATAATAATAATAATAATAATAATAATAATAATAATAATAATAATAATAATAATAATAATAATAATAAAATAATAATAATAATAATAATAATAATAATAATAATAATAATAATAATAATAATAATAATAATAATAATAATAATAATAATAATAATAATAATAATAATAATAATAATAATAATAATAATAATAATAATAATAATAATAATAATAATAATAATAATAATAATAATAATAATAATAATAATAATAATAATAATAATAATAATAATAATAATAATAATAATAATAATAATAATAATAATAATAAAATAATAATAATAATAATAATAATAATAATAATAATAATAATAATAATAATAATAATAATAATAATAATAATAATAATAATAATAATAATAATAATAATAATAATAATAATAATAATAATAATAATAATAATAATAATAATAATAATAATAATAATAATAATAATAATAATAATAATAATAATAATAATAATAATAATAATAATAATAATAATAATAATAATAATAATAATAATAATAATAATAATAATAATAATAATAATAATAATAATAATAATAATAATAATAATAATAATAATAATAATAATAATAATAATAATAATAATAATAATAAATAATAATAATAATAATAATAATAATAATAATACTAATAATAATAATAATAATAATAATAATAATAATAATAATAATAATAATAATAATAATAATAATAATAATAATAATAATAATAATAATAATAATAATAATAATAATAATAATAATAATAATAATAATAATAATAATAATAATAATAATAATAATAATAATAATAATAATAATAATAATAATAATATAATAATAATAATAATAATAATAATATAATAATAATAATAATAATAATAATAATAATAATAATAATAATAATAATAATAATAATAATAATAATAATAATAATAATAATAATAATAATAATAATAATAATAATAAATAATAATAATAATAATAATAATAATAATAATAATAATAATAATAATAATAATAATAATAATAATAATAATAATAATAATAATAATAATAATAATAATAAAATAATAATAATAATAATAATAATAATAATAATAATAATAATAATAATAATAATAATAATAATAATAATAATAATAATAATAATAATAATAATAATAATAATAATAATAATAATAATAATAATAATAATAATAATAATAATAATAATAATAATAATAATAATAATAATAATAATAATAATAATAATAATAATAATAATAATAATAATAATAATAATAATAATAATAATAATAATAATAATAATAATAATAATAATAATAATAATAATAATAATAATAATAATAATAATAATAATAATAATAATAATAATAATAATAATAATAATAATAATAATAATAATAATAATAATAATAATAATAATAATAATAATAATAATAATAATAATAATAATAATAATAATAATAATAATAATAATAATAATAATAATAATAATAATAATAATAATAATAATAATAATAATAATAATAATAATAATAATAATAATAATAATAATAATAATAATAATAATAATAATAATAATAATAATAATAATAATAATAATAATAATAATAATAATAATAATAATAATAATAATAATAATAATAATAATATAATAATAATAATAATAATAATAATAATAATAATAATAATAATAATAATAATAATAATAATAATAATAATAATAATAATAATAATAATAATAATAATAATAATAATAATAATAATAATAATATAATAATAATAATAATAATAATAATAATAATAATAATAATAATAATAATAATAATAATAATAATAATAATAATAATAATAATAATAATAATAATAATAATAATAATAATAATAATAATAATAATAATAATAATAATAATAATAATAATAATAATAATAATAATAATAATAATAATAATAATAATAATAATAATAATAATAATAATAATAATAATAATAATAATAATAATAATAATAATAATAATAATAATAATAATAATAATAATAATAATAATAATAATAATAATAATAATAATAATAATAATAATAATAATAATAATAATAATAATAATAATAATAATAATAATAATAATAATAATAATAATAATAATAATAATAATAATAATAATAATAATAATAATAATAATAATAATAATAATAATAATAATAATAATAATAATAATAATAATAATAATAATAATAATAATAATAATAATAATAATAATAATAATAATAATAATAATAATAATAATAATAATAATAATAATAATAATAATAATAATAATAATAATAATAATAATAATAATAATAATAATAATAATAATAATAATAATAATAATAATAATAATAATAATAATAATTAATAATAATAATAATAATAATAATAATAATAATAATAATAATAATAATAATATAATAATAATAATAATAATAATAATAATAATAATAATAATAATAATAATAATAATAATAATAATAATAATAATAATAATAATAATAATAATAATAATAATAATAATAATAATAATAATAATAATAATAATAATAATAATAATAATAATAATAATAATAATAATAATAATAATAATAATAATAATAATAATAATAATAATAATAATAATAATAATATTAATAATAATAATAATAATAATAATAATAATAATAATAATAATAAAATAATAATAATAATAATAATAATAATAATAATAATAATAATAATAATAATAATAATAATAATAATAATAATAATAATAATAATAATAATAATAATAATAATAATAATAATAATAATAATAATAATAATAATATAATAATAATAATAATAATAATAATAATAATAATAATAATAATAATAATAATAATAATAATATAATAATAATAATAATAATAATAATAATAATAATAATAATAATAATAATAATAATAATAATAATAATAATAATAATAATAATAATAATAATAATAATAATAATAATAATAATAATAATAATAATAATAATAATAATAATAATAATAATAATAATAATAATAATAATAATAATAATAATAATAATAATAATAATAATAATATAATAATAATAATAATAATAATAATAATAATAATAATAATAATAATAATAATAATAATAATAATAATAATAATAATAATAATAATAATAATAATAATAATAATAATAATAATAATAATAATAATAATAATAATAATAATAATAATAATAATAATAATAATAATAATAATAATAATAATAATAATAATAATATAATAATAATAATAATAATAATAATAATAATAATAATAATAATAATAATAATAATAATAATAATAATAATAATAATAATAATAATAATAATAATAATAATAATAATAATAATAATAATAATAATAATAATAATAATAATAATAATAATAATAATAATAATAATAATAATAATAATAATAATAATAATAATAATAATAATAATAATAATAATAATAATAATAATAATAATAATATAATAATAATAATAATAATAATAATAATAATAATAATAATAATAATAATAATAATAATAATAATAATAATAATAATAATAATAATAATAATAATAATAATAATAATAATAATAATAATAATAATAATAATAATAATAATAATAATAATAATAATAATAATAATAATAATAATAATAATAATAATAATAATAATAATAATAATAATAATAATAATAATAATAATAATAATAATAATAATAATAATAATAATAATAATAATAATAATAATAATAATAATAATAATAATAATAATAATAATAATAATAATAATAATAATAATAATAATAATAATAATAATAATAATAATAATAATAATAATAATAATAATAATAATAATAATAATAATAATAATAATAATAATAATAATAATAATAATAATAATAATAATAATAATAATAATAATAATAATAATAATAATAATAATAATATAATAATAATAATAATAATAATAATAATAATAATAATAATAATAATAATAATAATAATAATAATAATAATAATAATAATAATAATAATAATAATAATAATAATAATAATAATAATAATAATAATAATAATAATAATAATAATAATAATAATAATAATAATAATAATAATAATATAATAATAATAATAATAATAATAATAATAATAATAATAATAATAATAATAATAATAATAATAATAATAATAATAATAATAATAATAATAATAATAATAATAATAATAATAATAATAATAATAATAATAATAATAATAATAATAATAATAATAATAATAATAATAATAATAATAATAATAATAATAATAATAATAATAATAATAATAATAATAATAATAATAATAATAATAATAATAATAATAATAATAATAATAATAATAATAATAATAATAATAATAATAATAATAATTAATAATAATAATAATAATAATAATAATAATAATAATAATAATAATAATAATAATAATAATAATAATAATAATAATAATAATAATAATAATAATAATAATAATAATAATAATAATAATAATAATAATAATAATAATAATAATAATAATAATAATAATAATAATAATAATAATAATAATAATAATAATAATAATAATAATAATAATAATAATAATAATAATAATAATAATAATAATAATAATAATAATAATAATAATAATAATAATAATAATAATAATAATAATAATAATAATAATAATAATAATAATAATAATAATAATAATAATAATAATAATAATAATAATAATAATAATAATAATAATAATAATAATAATAATAATAATAATAATAATAATAATAATAATAATAATAATAATAATAATAATAATAATAATAATAATAATAATAATAATAATAATAATAATAATAATATAATAATAATAATAATAATAATAATAATAATAATAATAATAATAATAATAATAATAATAATAATAATAATAATAATAATAATAATAATAATAATAATAATAATAATAATAATAATAATAATAATAATAATAATAATATAATATAATAATAATAATAATAATAATAATAATAATAATAATAATAATAATAATAATAATAATAATAATAATAATAATAATAATAATAATAATAATAATAATAATAATAATAATAATAATAATAATAATAATAATAATAATAATAATAATAATAATAATAATAATAATAATAATAATAATAATAATAATAATAATAATAATAATAATAATAATAATAATAATAATAATAATAATAATAATAATAATAATAATAATAATAATAATAATAATAATAATAATAATAATAATAATAATAATAATAATAATAATAATAATAATAATAATAATAATAATAATAATAATAATAATAATAATAATAATAATAATAATAATAATAATAATAATAATAATAATAATAATAATAATAATAATAATAATAATAATAATAATAATAATAATAATAATAATAATAATAATAATAATAATAATAATAATAATAATAATAATAATAATAATAATAATAATAATAATAATAATAATAATAATAATAATAATAATAATAATAATAATAATAATAATAATAATAATAATAATAATAATAATAATAATAATAATAATAATAATAATATAATAATAATAATAATAATAATAATAATAATAATAATAATAATAATAATAATAATAATAATAATAATAATAATAATAATAATAATAATAATAATAATAATAATAATAATAATAATAATAATAATAATAATAATAATAATAATAATAATAATAATAATAATAATAATAATAATAATAATAATAATAATAATAATAATAATAATAATAATAATAATAATAATAATAATAATAATAATAATAATAATAATAATAATAATAATAATAATAATAATAATAATAATAATAATAATAATAATAATAATAATAATAATAATAATAATAATAATAATAATAATAATAATAATAATAATAATAATAATAATAATAATAATAATAATAATAATAATAATAATAATAATAATAATAATAATAATAATAATAATAATAATAATAATAATAATAATAATAATAATAATAATAATAATAATAATAATAATAATAATAATAATAATAATAATAATAATAATAATAATAATAATAATAATAATAATAATAATAATAATAATAATAATAATAATAATAATAATAATAATAATAATAATAATATAATAATAATAATAATAATAATAATAATAATAATAATAATAATAATAATAATAATAATAATAATAATAATAATAATAATAATAATAATAATAATAATAATAATAATAATAATAATAATAATAATAATAATAATAATAATAATAATAATAATAATAATAATAATAATAATAATAATAATAATAATAATAATAATAATAATAATAATAATAATAATAATAATAATAATAATAATAATAATAATAATAATAATAATAATAATAATAATAATAATAATAATAATAATAATAATAATAATAATAATAATAATAATATAAATAATAATAATAATAATAATAATAATAATAATAATAATAATAATAATAATAATAAATAATAATAATAATAATAATAATAATAATAATAATAATAATAATAATAATAATAATAATAATAATAATAATAATAATAATAATAATAATAATAATAATAATAATAATAATAATAATAATAATATAAATAATAATAATAATAATAATAATATAATAATAATAATAATAATAATAATAATAATAATATAAATAATAATAATAATAATAATAATAATAATAATAATAATAATAATAATAATAATAATAATAATAATAATAATAATAATAATAATAATAATAATAATAATATAATAATAATAATAATAATAATAATAATAATAATAATAATAATAATAATAATAATAATAATAATAATAATAATAATAATAATAATAATAATAATAATAATAATAATAATAATAATAATAATAATAATAATAATAAAAATAATAATAATAATAATAATAATAATAATAATAATAATAATAAAAATAATAATAATAATAATAATAATAATAATAATAATAATAATAATAATAATAATAATAATAATAATAATAATAATAATAATAATAATAATAATAATAATAATAATAATAATAATATAAATAATAATAATAATAATAATAATAATAATAATAATAATAATAATAATATAAATAATAATAATAATAATAATAATAATAATAATATAAATAATAATAATATAAATAATAATAATAATAATAATAATAATAATAATAATAATAATAATAATAATAATAATAATAATAATAATAATAATAATAATAATAATAATAATAATAATAATAATAATAATAATAATAATAATAATAATAATAATAATAATAATAATAATAATAATAATAATAATAATAATAATAATAATAATAATAATAATAATAATAATAATAATAATAATAATAATAATAATAATAATAATAATAATAATAATAATAATAATAATAATAATAATAATAATAATAATAATAATAATAATAATAATAATAATAATAATAATAATAATAATAATAATAATAATAATAATAATAATAATAATAATAATAATAATAATAATAATAATAATAATAATAATAATAATAATAATAATAATAATAATAATAATAATAATAATAATAATAATAATAATAATAATAATAATAATAATAATAATAATAATAATAATAATAATAATAATAATAATAATAATAATAATAATAATAATAATAATAATAATAATAATAATAATAATAATAATAATAATAATAATAATAATAATAATAATAATAATAATAATAATAATAATAATAATAATAATAATAATAATAATAATAATAATAATAATAATAATAATAATAATAATAATAATAATAATAATAATAATAATAATAATAATAATAATAATAATAATAATAATAATAATAATAATAATAATAATAATAATAATAATAATAATAATAATAATAATAATAATAATAATAATAATAATAATAATAATAATAATAATAATAATAATAATAATAATAATAATAATAATAATAATAATAATAATAATAATAATAATAATAATAATAATAATAATAATAATAATAATAATAATAATAATAATAATAATAATAATAATAATAATAATAATAATAATAATAATAATAATAATAATAATAATAATAATAATAATAATAATAATAATAATAATAATAATAATAATAATAATAATAATAATAATAATAATAATAATAATAATAATAATAATAATAATAATAATAATAATAATAATAATAATAATAATAATAATAATAATAATAATAATAATAATAATAATAATAATAATAATAATAATAATAATAATAATAATAATAATAATAATAATAATAATAATAATAATAATAATAATAATAATAATAATAATAATAATAATAATAATAATAATAATAATAATAATAATAATAATAATAATAATAATAATAATAATAATAATAATAATAATAATAATAATAATAATAATAATAATAATAATAATAATAATAATAATAATAATAATAATAATAATAATAATAATAATAATAATAATAATAATAATAATAATAATAATAATAATAATAATAATAATAATAATAATAATAATAATAATAATAATAATAATAATAATAATAATAATAATAATAATAATAATAATAATAATAATAATAATAATAATAATAATAATAATAATAATAATAATAATAATAATAATAATAATAATAATAATAATAATAATAATAATAATAATAATAATAATAATAATAATAATAATAATAATAATAATAATAATAATAATAATAATAATAATAATAATAATAATAATAATAATAATAATAATAATAATAATAATAATAATAATAATAATAATAATAATAATAATAATAATAATAATAATAATAATAATAATAATAATAATAATAATAATAATAATAATAATAATAATAATAATAATAATAATAATAATAATAATAATAATAATAATAATAATAATAATAATAATAATAATAATAATAATAATAATAATAATAATAATAATAATAATAATAATAATAATAATAATAATAATAATAATAATAATAATAATAATAATAATAATAATAATAATAATAATAATAATAATAATAATAATAATAATAATAATAATAATAATAATAATAATAATAATAATAATAATAATAATAATAATAATAATAATAATAATAATAATAATAATAATAATAATAATAATAATAATAATAATAATAATAATAATAATAATAATAATAATAATAATAATAATAATAATAATAATAATAATAATAATAATAATAATAATAATAATAATAATAATAATAATAATAATAATAATAATAATAATAATAATAATAATAATAATAATAATAATAATAATAATAATAATAATAATAATAATAATAATAATAATAATAATAATAATAATAATAATAATAATAATAATAATAATAATAATAATAATAATAATAATAATAATAATAATAATAATAATAATAATAATAATAATAATAATAATAATAATAATAATAATAATAATAATAATAATAATAATAATAATAATAATAATAATAATAATAATAATAATAATAATAATAATAATAATAATAATAATAATAATAATAATAATAATAATAATAATAATAATAATAATAATAATAATAATAATAATAATAATAATAATAATAATAATAATAATAATAATAATAATAATAATAATAATAATAATAATAATAATAATAATAATAATAATAATAATAATAATAATAATAATAATAATAATAATAATAATAATAATAATAATAATAATAATAATAATAATAATAATAATAATAATAATAATAATAATAATAATAATAATAATAATAATAATAATAATAATAATAATAATAATAATAATAATAATAATAATAATAATAATAATAATAATAATAATAATAATAATAATAATAATAATAATAATAATAATAATAATAATAATAATAATAATAATAATAATAATAATAATAATAATAATAATAATAATAATAATAATAATAATAATAATAATAATAATAATAATAATAATAATAATAATAATAATAATAATAATAATAATAATAATAATAATAATAATAATAATAATAATAATAATAATAATAATAATAATAATAATAATAATAATAATAATAATAATAATAATAATAATAATAATAATAATAATAATAATAATAATAATAATAATAATAATAATAATAATAATAATAATAATAATAATAATAATAATAATAATAATAATAATAATAATAATAATAATAATAATAATAATAATAATAATAATAATAATAATAATAATAATAATAATAATAATAATAATAATAATAATAATAATAATAATAATAATAATAATAATAATAATAATAATAATAATAATAATAATAATAATAATAATAATAATAATAATAATAATAATAATAATAATAATAATAATAATAATAATAATAATAATAATAATAATAATAATAATAATAATAATAATAATAATAATAATAATAATAATAATAATAATAATAATAATAATAATAATAATAATAATAATAATAATAATAATAATAATAATAATAATAATAATAATAATAATAATAATAATAATAATAATAATAATAATAATAATAATAATAATAATAATAATAATAATAATAATAATAATAATAATAATAATAATAATAATAATAATAATAATAATAATAATAATAATAATAATAATAATAATAATAATAATAATAATAATAATAATAATAATAATAATAATAATAATAATAATAATAATAATAATAATAATAATAATAATAATAATAATAATAATAATAATAATAATAATAATAATAATATAAATAATAATAATAATAATAATAATAATTTATTTGCTTAAGTTTTTACAACTTGTACAAAGTAATTCGTTGTTTACAAATAAACTGCATAATGCGTGTACAAAAAATGTCGTAGTATTTTCATGCCATAAACAGTTAAATTAAATCAAATATATTTCAAATGGAATTAATCATGTAAATTGTCTATTTATACTTATATAAGATTAATTTATAACTAGAAAAAGAACGATATTGTTCAAATAAGCTAAAATTAACTGAAACTATTCATATAAACTAAAATTTTGTAAATAAAAATATATAAATATAGAAACTCAGAATGAAACTATTTATTTTAATCAAAAATTAAAAAGGCTTGAAAAATAAGAAATGCAATCATTAAATATTGTGCTACTGCTCCAAAATAAATGATCTAGTGCAAACAATAGCTTTAATAAAACAAAAAAATCGTTTGAGCATACAAATATTCGACACTGAAAATAGGTTTACAATAGTATTAGAGCTATCACTTGGTTTAAAACTGATTTTACTGAAAAAATCTTTGCGAATGGCATTGTATATGGGACAATTAAATAATAAATGTGCTAGATCCTCGTTTTGCTTCAAATTGCATAGCGTGCATAGAGATGTCGGGTCTATAATGAAGGGAACTCCACGTATCACTACTCGAATTAAGCGTTTGTTAGAAGAGCGAAGCTGTGCTAAAACTCTGCTAAATGATATTGGGCATTGAAACAATAGGTAAGGTTGCGGTTCGTTATTAAACACCAAACTCTGGTAAAGAAGACTGAAACCTGAGTACTTGGCCCTATTAACATCGACTAGAAATAGTGAATCGGAATACTTTTTTACAATGGTGTCAATATCACTTTTCGTAATATTTTGTAACCCAAAAAATTGTTCACTACCAATTTCGATCAGAAGGTTTTTAAGTTGTAAAGCCCAATTGTATTTAGCAAGCTGATCTGGCTGAGATGTCAGGCTGACAAGGCGGGTGTAGCACAATTTGGGAAATCTACGCTCATCCATCCTTTGTAATACACGCCACCAAACTAAAGTCAGATAAACGGCTTTTACTGACATAGGGCGTAATCCACATTCCAATCTTATAAAATATCCTGGTGTATTTCTTGGTAGCTGTAGTAATTGCTTAAAAAAGCTTACTTGCACTCGCTCAATTTCATCAAAATATCGTAGAGACCAAACAGGTGATGCGTATAATAGTGAATTAACGACAATTGAATCATATAATCGCAACCTTGCTTCCCATGAAACACATTCAGAGTTCGCCAATGTTGACATTACACTACCAATAGCGGACTTAGCCCTCTGAACCGAATTTTTGGCAGTTTCGTAAAATAAAGAGGAAGAAGAGAAGGGGATACCTAAGTAGATGTATCTGGGCACCACCTCAATCGAGCTGTTTCCATATTTAAATAAATTGTGATGTTTTAGCTTCCCCCCTCGACGAAAAATTACTATTTTTGTTTTCTGCAGGTTCACTGTGAGTTGGTTATTATGGGAATATTTATGTAATAGTTCCAGCTTCTTATTAATATCAGCATATGTATCTCCCAAAATAACCAAATCATCCGCGTACAGCAACAATAAAATATCATTAACCCCGTCAATATTAACACCCGCAACACCATTACTCCTAAAGTAATCCTCAATATCATTGATGAAAAGCGAGAAAAGCAACGGACTTAAAGATTCACCTTGTAAAACCCCTTCTGTTATGTTGAAATCTCTGCTCATGTTCCCATTAATTTTGATCCTAAAAGTGGCATTGTCGTATAAACTTTTAAGCAGCCGGATAATTTTTGCACTGACGCCAAAGTGATATAATTTAGACCAAAGTAAAATATGATTTACGGAGTCAAATGCACGTTTGAAATCAATGAAAACCGCGTAAATGCGCCTACCTGGTAGACGGAGATGCAAATTTATTATAGAACTGAGGGTAAAAACGTTATCTACGCAGCTTCGCCCTTTTCTGAAACCTGACTGACCCTCTAATAAAATGTTGCAATTTTCAGTCCAACTTGTCAGACGATTAAGGATAATAGCAGTGAATAACTTAAGCGTGGTATTACAGAGGGCAATACCACGGTAATTCTCGGGGTTTTTACGATCTCCTTTCTTATGCAACATGGTTATTATAATTTTGGACCATTCGGACGGAACTCTCTCAGACGCTAAAACTTTATTAAAGAACAAGTTAAGATATAGTAACCAGTTATCAGGTAAATTTTTTAAAAATTCATAAGATATGCCGTCAGATCCAGACGCTTTTTTGTCCTTACAGTTTCTTAGACATATAGTTATTTCATCGTGAGAGATTTCCGCATCCAGGTAGGGATGTAAAACATCAGTAAATGAGAGTTCAGGAGATTGACAGTACTTTTTCAAAAGAGATGAATAAAAAGTTTCCCATTCTGATAATGAAACATGGTTGTCAAATGACCGACTATTCCTAAATTGATTAATAGTTTTCCAGAATGTCGTAGTGTCTTTGATACTTGAAATTCGCTCTGCAACCGATTCGTAGTAGATTTGTTTCTTCACTTTTAGAAGTTTTTTGTAATTACCTTTCTCAGTTGTATAATTGCTGACTGATTCAGCTGAAAAGTTGTCATGCTTAGACGCTTTTAGTTTATTTTTAACTATTCTTTTTGCATTTTTACAATCCAGATCGTACCAGGGTTTTCGTCGATTTGATGAAGGTTTGCTACTATTTACATTGCGGATCAATTGAAGATCACCACTAACACTTTTTATACTACTGATTAGGTTTGAGTGTAAATCATTGCAAGAAACACTGTCCCAGCCAACACAGATATTTGCGCTAAATCGCATTTGTTCAGCATAATCACCGCACTTATTATTGTCCCACTTCAAGACACTAGCACACGATTTAATCACACGATTACATTTTCTTGAAAACTCTATATTGTGATTAAGGCAAATTTCAACAGGAAAATGGCTAGATAAAGAAACGTTCTGTATGACCTTTAGATCTCTTATGTTATCTAAGAAGTTGATGTTGCACCAAACCAAATCAATCATGCTTTTGCCCAATGTTCCACAGAACGTAAATTGGGCAGGATTATCACTTGCAGTTCTACCATTCAGTAATAAAAAACCACACTCTTCCATAAAATTAGTTAAATCACGACCCCTTGGGTGACAAACCATATCCATAGACTTTCTTGCAAATTGTAAATCAGTTCCACAACAAACTTCTGGACAAGTTTGGTTAAGATTTCCCAAGCGGCAGTTAAAATCTCCACCTACGAAGAACGGAAGATGAGGGAACGCATTGTTCACATTGTCGATCGATGTCTGAAACAAATCTAAAATACAGGTCAGGTCAGACGTTGGTTTGAAATACACATTGCATAGTACAAATTGTAACCCAGGTACAGAAATATTAACAATCATCCAACATTCCGTCCTATCGAGAATATCAAAATCAAAAATTTCATTTATTAAAATCGCCAAGCCACTACTTGCACGACCTTTACTTTTTTGTTTTATTGCACCCGAACAAATGATTTTGTATCTAGAAAAGGTTTCAGGTAAGATAATGTGTTCATTTACAGCCCAAGTTTCACAAATACACCATATATCCACAGAGTTAGTTTCAGAGCATTCATCAAATACATTTCGAAGACCTTCCGCATTCCAAAATCGTATCTTTAAGTTGCGTTCTCCTAATTCGTTATTTCGCGCCTGCAGTTTTTTGAGTCCGATTGTGAAGTCAAATCGTGGTCGGGTGATTCGTGATGTTGATTTCCCTTATCACCTTGCTTTTCGTACAAAAAGTCTCGAATTGAATTTGTTCGATATCTTTTAATGGTTTTTTTACGCCTCTTCGATGTAGGTGTTTGACTTGAAATAGACTTTTCTTCATGATCGGAATCTGAAGAATTTGAGTCGGAAATCTTGACTGAATTTAGTATTTTTCCCACACGATTAGGAAAGGATTTTATTCTTTTTTCCTCCAGATCGTAGTAAAAAATTTTTTCGGGCGTAACGAGTTTGTTGAATCGAAGAACTGCCTTTACACCCTTACTACGTTCAATATTAAGCAAAGGTAGTAATTCTTTTCTTTGCATTAAAGTTTTTGTGGTGAAGTCTTCTCGAATATAAATATCAGTTCCTCTCAAGTTTGTTCTTGCTTTGATTATTTCTACCTTTCTACGATAAGATGTTAATTGAACAAAAACTCGGTGAAATTTTAGCGGGCCTTTAAATTTCATTTCATAGGCACATTCAATTTCTTGTAGACTTAGCGCCACTTTCAAATCGTTGTTTACAATACTTAAAATAGTTATTACTAATTCTGAGTGATGTTTAAGCATTACTTTTGGAGGTAAATCAAATATAATGTTTTTCTTTTTAATCTCCTTTTCATATCTGTCACAACGTTCATTCAAGGTTACCATTTCCTGTTTCAATGTGTGATTTTCCTGTTTAATGGTTTTCATTTCATTTAAAATGGTTCTTGTGGCATTATTATTTTTTTCAATGTTGGAATTCATAGTGTCCATCTTCGATAGTAATAAATCAAATTGTTTTTGTACAAGATCCATTTTTTATATGTATAATCAAAATTAATTGCGTAAATTAATTAAATGTATAGTTCAACAAAACAAAAAAACAAAAATATATAGCAAAAAAACAAAAACTAAAAATTGTGTTTGATGAGCACCAACGAATAAAAAATAAAAATAAAGATGACTATCTGATTCGGGACTTGAACACACCACAGTCACGAATATTACAATAAATTAAAACACTGTCACTTTACCAACTCGCCCACTTGAACATACAACTTAATGTCAATTTTATACCAGTATAAGAAGCCGACACCACAAATCACTTGTTTATCAAAATGAATAAAAAATAACTCAATGACTATGCTTGTTTGAGAGAGTAGTTAAAAATAGTTAAAAAATCAATAATTTTCCTACAAACCGCTTATAAGTGTGGTAGATAGAAACAAAAAACTAAAACACCTCGATATTTTCACAAATTAGCACATACACCAATTAAAAATATTTTTCTACAGGCTTTTTTCTTTTTATAATAATTTATCAGAGCACAATAACAGACATGTTAACACTTTCAATGATAAACAACGAATGAATAATAATAATAATATTAATAATAATAATAATAATAATAATATAAATAATAATAATAATAATAATAATAATAATAATAATAATAATAATAATAATAATAATAATAATAATAATAATAATAATAATAATAATAATAATAATAATAATAATAATAATAATAATAATAATAATAATAATAATAATAATAATAATAATAATAATAATAATAATAATAATAATAATAATAATAATAATAATAATAATAATAATAATAATAATAATAATAATAATAATAATAATAATAATAATAATAATAATAATAATAATAATAATAATAATAATAATAATAATAATAATAATAATAATAATAATAATAATAATAATAATAATAATAATAATAATAATAATAATAATAATAATAATAATAATAATAATAATAATAATAATAATAATAATAATAATAATAATAATAATAATAATAATAATAATAATAATAATAATAATAATAATAATAATAATAATAATAATAATAATAATAATAATAATAATAATAATAATAATAATAATAATAATAATAATAATAATAATAATAATAATAATAATAATAATAATAATAATAATAATAATAATAATAATAATAATAATAATAATAATAATAATAATAATAATAATAATAATAATAATAATAATAATAATAATAATAATAATAATAATAATAATAATAATAATAATAATAATAATAATAATAATAATAATAATAATAATAATAATAATAATAATAATAATAATAATAATAATAATAATAATAATAATAATAATAATAATAATAATAATAATAATAATAATAATAATAATAATAATAATAATAATAATAATAATAATAATAATAATAATAATAATAATAATAATAATAATAATAATAATAATAATAATAATAATAATAATAATAATAATAATAATAATAATAATAATAATAATAATAATAATAATAATAATAATAATAATAATAATAATAATAATAATAATAATAATAATAATAATAATAATAATAATAATAATAATAATAATAATAATAATAATAATAATAATAATAATAATAATAATAATAATAATAATAATAATAATAATAATAATAATAATAATAATAATAATAATAATAATAATAATAATAATAATAATAATAATAATAATAATAATAATAATAATAATAATAATAATAATAATAATAATAATAATAATAATAATAATAATAATAATAATAATAATAATAATAATAATAATAATAATAATAATAATAATAATAATAATAATAATAATAATAATAATAATAATAATAATAATAATAATAATAATAATAATAATAATAATAATAATAATAATAATAATAATAATAATAATAATAATAATAATAATAATAATAATAATAATAATAATAATAATAATAATAATAATAATAATAATAATAATAATAATAATAATAATAATAATAATAATAATAATAATAATAATAATAATAATAATAATAATAATAATAATAATAATAATAATAATAATAATAATAATAATAATAATAATAATAATAATAATAATAATAATAATAATAATAATAATAATAATAATAATAATAATAATAATAATAATAATAATAATAATAATAATAATAATAATAATAATAATAATAATAATAATAATAATAATAATAATAATAATAATAATAATAATAATAATAATAATAATAATAATAATAATAATAATAATAATAATAATAATAATAATAATAATAATAATAATAATAATAATAATAATAATAATAATAATAATAATAATAATAATAATAATAATAATAATAATAATAATAATAATAATAATAATAATAATAATAATAATAATAATAATAATAATAATAATAATAATAATAATAATAATAATAATAATAATAATAATAATAATAATAATAATAATAATAATAATAATAATAATAATAATAATAATAATAATAATAATAATAATAATAATAATAATAATAATAATAATAATAATAATAATAATAATAATAATAATAATAATAATAATAATAATAATAATAATAATAATAATAATAATAATAATAATAATAATAATAATAATAATAATAATAATAATAATAATAATAATAATAATAATAATAATAATAATAATAATAATAATAATAATAATAATAATAATAATAATAATAATAATAATAATAATAATAATAATAATAATAATAATAATAATAATAATAATAATAATAATAATAATAATAATAATAATAATAATAATAATAATAATAATAATAATAATAATAATAATAATAATAATAATAATAATAATAATAATAATAATAATAATAATAATAATAATAATAATAATAATAATAATAATAATAATAATAATAATAATAATAATAATAATAATAATAATAATAATAATAATAATAATAATAATAATAATAATAATAATAATAATAATAATAATAATAATAATAATAATAATAATAATAATAATAATAATAATAATAATAATAATAATAATAATAATAATAATAATAATAATAATAATAATAATAATAATAATAATAATAATAATAATAATAATAATAATAATAATAATAATAATAATAATAATAATAATAATAATAATAATAATAATAATAATAATAATAATAATAATAATAATAATAATAATAATAATAATAATAATAATAATAATAATAATAATAATAATAATAATAATAATAATAATAATAATAATAATAATAATAATAATAATAATAATAATAATAATAATAATAATAATAATAATAATAATAATAATAATAATAATAATAATAATAATAATAATAATAATAATAATAATAATAATAATAATAATAATAATAATAATAATAATAATAATAATAATAATAATAATAATAATAATAATAATAATAATAATAATAATAATAATAATAATAATAATAATAATAATAATAATAATAATAATAATAATAATAATAATAATAATAATAATAATAATAATAATAATAATAATAATAATAATAATAATAATAATAATAATAATAATAATAATAATAATAATAATAATAATAATAATAATAATAATAATAATAATAATAATAATAATAATAATAATAATAATAATAATAATAATAATAATAATAATAATAATAATAATAATAATAATAATAATAATAATAATAATAATAATAATAATAATAATAATAATAATAATAATAATAATAATAATAATAATAATAATAATAATAATAATAATAATAATAATAATAATAATAATAATAATAATAATAATAATAATAATAATAATAATAATAATAATAATAATAATAATAATAATAATAATAATAATAATAATAATAATAATAATAATAATAATAATAATAATAATAATAATAATAATAATAATAATAATAATAATAATAATAATAATAATAATAATAATAATAATAATAATAATAATAATAATAATAATAATAATAATAATAATAATAATAATAATAATAATAATAATAATAATAATAATAATAATAATAATAATAATAATAATAATAATAATAATAATAATAATAATAATAATAATAATAATAATAATAATAATAATAATAATAATAATAATAATAATAATAATAATAATAATAATAATAATAATAATAATAATAATAATAATAATAATAATAATAATAATAATAATAATAATAATAATAATAATAATAATAATAATAATAATAATAATAATAATAATAATAATAATAATAATAATAATAATAATAATAATAATAATAATAATAATAATAATAATAATAATAATAATAATAATAATAATAATAATAATAATAATAATAATAATAATAATAATAATAATAATAATAATAATAATAATAATAATAATAATAATAATAATAATAATAATAATAATAATAATAATAATAATAATAATAATAATAATAATAATAATAATAATAATAATAATAATAATAATAATAATAATAATAATAATAATAATAATAATAATAATAATAATAATAATAATAATAATAATAATAATAATAATAATAATAATAATAATAATAATAATAATAATAATAATAATAATAATAATAATAATAATAATAATAATAATAATAATAATAATAATAATAATAATAATAATAATAATAATAATAATAATAATAATAATAATAATAATAATAATAATAATAATAATAATAATAATAATAATAATAATAATAATAATAATAATAATAATAATAATAATAATAATAATAATAATAATAATAATAATAATAATAATAATAATAATAATAATAATAATAATAATAATAATAATAATAATAATAATAATAATAATAATAATAATAATAATAATAATAATAATAATAATAATAATAATAATAATAATAATAATAATAATAATAATAATAATAATAATAATAATAATAATAATAATAATAATAATAATAATAATAATAATAATAATAATAATAATAATAATAATAATAATAATAATAATAATAATAATAATAATAATAATAATAATAATAATAATAATAATAATAATAATAATAATAATAATAATAATAATAATAATAATAATAATAATAATAATAATAATAATAATAATAATAATAATAATAATAATAATAATAATAATAATAATAATAATAATAATAATAATAATAATAATAATAATAATAATAATAATAATAATAATAATAATAATAATAATAATAATAATAATAATAATAATAATAATAATAATAATAATAATAATAATAATAATAATAATAATAATAATAATAATAATAATAATAATAATAATAATAATAATAATAATAATAATAATAATAATAATAATAATAATAATAATAATAATAATAATAATAATAATAATAATAATAATAATAATAATAATAATAATAATAATAATAATAATAATAATAATAATAATAATAATAATAATAATAATAATAATAATAATAATAATAATAATAATAATAATAATAATAATAATAATAATAATAATAATAATAATAATAATAATAATAATAATAATAATAATAATAATAATAATAATAATAATAATAATAATAATAATAATAATAATAATAATAATAATAATAATAATAATAATAATAATAATAATAATAATAATAATAATAATAATAATAATAATAATAATAATAATAATAATAATAATAATAATAATAATAATAATAATAATAATAATAATAATAATAATAATAATAATAATAATAATAATAATAATAATAATAATAATAATAATAATAATAATAATAATAATAATAATAATAATAATAATAATAATAATAATAATAATAATAATAATAATAATAATAATAATAATAATAATAATAATAATAATAATAATAATAATAATAATAATAATAATAATAATAATAATAATAATAATAATAATAATAATAATAATAATAATAATAATAATAATAATAATAATAATAATAATAATAATAATAATAATAATAATAATAATAATAATAATAATAATAATAATAATAATAATAATAATAATAATAATAATAATAATAATAATAATAATAATAATAATAATAATAATAATAATAATAATAATAATAATAATAATAATAATAATAATAATAATAATAATAATAATAATAATAATAATAATAATAATAATAATAATAATAATAATAATAATAATAATAATAATAATAATAATAATAATAATAATAATAATAATAATAATAATAATAATAATAATAATAATAATAATAATAATAATAATAATAATAATAATAATAATAATAATAATAATAATAATAATAATAATAATAATAATAATAATAATAATAATAATAATAATAATAATAATAATAATAATAATAATAATAATAATAATAATAATAATAATAATAATAATAATAATAATAATAATAATAATAATAATAATAATAATAATAATAATAATAATAATAATAATAATAATAATAATAATAATAATAATAATAATAATAATAATAATAATAATAATAATAATAATAATAATAATAATAATAATAATAATAATAATAATAATAATAATAATAATAATAATAATAATAATAATAATAATAATAATAATAATAATAATAATAATAATAATAATAATAATAATAATAATAATAATAATAATAATAATAATAATAATAATAATAATAATAATAATAATAATAATAATAATAATAATAATAATAATAATAATAATAATAATAATAATAATAATAATAATAATAATAATAATAATAATAATAATAATAATAATAATAATAATAATAATAATAATAATAATAATAATAATAATAATAATAATAATAATAATAATAATAATAATAATAATAATAATAATAATAATAATAATAATAATAATAATAATAATAATAATAATAATAATAATAATAATAATAATAATAATAATAATAATAATAATAATAATAATAATAATAATAATAATAATAATAATAATAATAATAATAATAATAATAATAATAATAATAATAATAATAATAATAATAATAATAATAATAATAATAATAATAATAATAATAATAATAATAATAATAATAATAATAATAATAATAATAATAATAATAATAATAATAATAATAATAATAATAATAATAATAATAATAATAATAATAATAATAATAATAATAATAATAATAATAATAATAATAATAATAATAATAATAATAATAATAATAATAATAATAATAATAATAATAATAATAATAATAATAATAATAATAATAATAATAATAATAATAATAATAATAATAATAATAATAATAATAATAATAATAATAATAATAATAATAATAATAATAATAATAATAATAATAATAATAATAATAATAATAATAATAATAATAATAATAATAATAATAATAATAATAATAATAATAATAATAATAATAATAATAATAATAATAATAATAATAATAATAATAATAATAATAATAATAATAATAATAATAATAATAATAATAATAATAATAATAATAATAATAATAATAATAATAATAATAATAATAATAATAATAATAATAATAATAATAATAATAATAATAATAATAATAATAATAATAATAATAATAATAATAATAATAATAATAATAATAATAATAATAATAATAATAATAATAATAATAATAATAATAATAATAATAATAATAATAATAATAATAATAATAATAATAATAATAATAATAATAATAATAATAATAATAATAATAATAATAATAATAATAATAATAATAATAATAATAATAATAATAATAATAATAATAATAATAATAATAATAATAATAATAATAATAATAATAATAATAATAATAATAATAATAATAATAATAATAATAATAATAATAATAATAATAATAATAATAATAATAATAATAATAATAATAATAATAATAATAATAATAATAATAATAATAATAATAATAATAATAATAATAATAATAATAATAATAATAATAATAATAATAATAATAATAATAATAATAATAATAATAATAATAATAATAATAATAATAATAATAATAATAATAATAATAATAATAATAATAATAATAATAATAATAATAATAATAATAATAATAATAATAATAATAATAATAATAATAATAATAATAATAATAATAATAATAATAATAATAATAATAATAATAATAATAATAATAATAATAATAATAATAATAATAATAATAATAATAATAATAATAATAATAATAATAATAATAATAATAATAATAATAATAATAATAATAATAATAATAATAATAATAATAATAATAATAATAATAATAATAATAATAATAATAATAATAATAATAATAATAATAATAATAATAATAATAATAATAATAATAATAATAATAATAATAATAATAATAATAATAATAATAATAATAATAATAATAATAATAATAATAATAATAATAATAATAATAATAATAATAATAATAATAATAATAATAATAATAATAATAATAATAATAATAATAATAATAATAATACCAGAATACCACGAAAATTTCATAACCTACATCGCAATCCCCAAAAAGAGGAAAAACATCCCTAAAACTGCCCTTTTCACTTCTTTTCATGGTAGAAAGACCGGGTTTTTTTTATTCAACGTGGAACTAAGAGTAAAAAGAGTAAAGTATCGCGAAGAGTAAAGAAACGCAAAGCATTCAGCTTCGTATATTTAAGCCTTTCAAAAAGGCTTGATATCCGACCAAAAACATAAATGTAAGAAAGGGCCGAGTTTTCGGGAAAATCCTTAAGGTAATAGTTCCTTCTTAAAAAGTGATGATATGGAAGTAAGGACCGAGCTATTTACAAAGTAAATAGCTCTTGACTTCATATAATAGTTGCTCTTTAAAAAGTGATTATTCCCATTAAAGAGCCGAGCTATTTACAAAGTAAATAACTCGGTAAACTATTAACTAAAACAATTAATGAGGGGTAAATTGATTAAATGTAAGAAATAATTTGGTTGAAATTTATTTCGTAAGTTTTCCCTTAGTATGTTTTTAAAATTTTATAACGCGGCAAGTTTTAAAATATTTGAAATCATCGGAAAAAATAACTTGCCGCGTTATATAAAATTTTACAAACATACTAAGGGAAAACTTACGAAATAAATTTCAAGGATTTTCCCGAAAACTCGGATTTTTCTTACATTTATGTTTTTGGTCGGATTAAATATTGAAAAAACATTTACATGTTTAAATAAATGGTTCGACGATAACTCACATCGTTGGAAATATATTTTATACTTATTTTTAACCAACGAACAAAAGTGAGGTAGAGATCTTATACCGGTCTTCGAATTTCCGGAATTGAGTTTTAATACGGTGAGTACTATAAACTTTCATTTCATTTTATCACATCTTATTTGGTATATCGAAAGGAGAAGTATACGAACTATTATACTGTGGCATCGCTGCGAAAACTCCAAGGTTCTTGCATCACCGTACGTGGAAAACCCGGACAAGTAATAAACTTGCTCGGCCTCGAAATTCTAATTGAAATCATAAAGAAGAAGTTAAATAAGGAATAATTACTGATCTTTTGTATAAATTATTTAAATTTGGTTTCAGTATTTTAGCAACATTTTGTTTTTCATTTGTTTCGGCTGCAACAGATTTATTTCAACAAACAAGTCTGAACTGTTGTAAATACCGACATATAGCGACCAAATAGCGGCACTTAAGGTTGTAGTCTTTGGTTAAACTTTATTTTTCAGGTCTCTTGGGGAATCCGATTTTTTTCTGCTTAACTTATTTCATTAACAAATCGCTTCCACAAATAATATCATCTATGGATGGAAAGAAACTACTAGGTGGCTCCTTCCATTAAGCCATGCAATTTCCATATATCTAATGGACATTGCATAAATGGTAATTACTATTATCTGGCCCCAGAGTTTCATTAGTCAAACACTATATAGTGATTTATTTTAAACAATTTGAAGTAAAATTCATATAGTTCAATTGGATAAAATCTCACATTCGAATATAATCGTCTGACAACAGAATCAAATTCATGTGATTACTCGCTTAATCTCTATTGAATTTGAGTTTCAAGACAATTATTGATTCTGTTGCTGGCGAATCCATTAGACCGCTCGACTACCCAAGGGTAAGTGAACTGATTCATTATATATCATCTACCGTCCATTACACCTCTGTTGTTGTCTTCGATGTTGTTTTGTTGTTGTCGTCAGTGGTAATTTTGTTTTTAATTAATTTTTTTGGAATGTTAAAAATGTTATGTAATTTAATTTGTATTTGGAGTTTTTTGATGTTAATTATTATTATGTGTCGAAGACATCCGTTTTCGTCACAAATGTAATGTATTTTTGGTGATTATGAAAAATTGCATTATTCAAGTTATAGGCGTATAGGTTTTTTGCAAAATAAAAAAAAAACTAATTTTTACATTGAATGAACTAAATATATTTATTTTCTTACAACTAATCAAGGAATTGTTTCTGATATTTATACACAATTATAAGTCTACTCTTTTTTCTTGTCATACCTTTTTTTTCTCTTTAATATAAAAATAAAAGAAAGAGTAGAATTTTATAAATAAGTCAAATCTTTATTTGTTGAAATGGCAACAAATTAAAACAAGACATTCGATTTGTACTTTTTCAATATGACGAAAACAAATTTATAATACAAATTTATTTTTTATACTTGTGTAGATGCAGTTGTTATAGGTATGAATTAGTTAAGATAGGAATTATTAGTTATTATTAGTTTTCTAATTCAAAATTAGCTACAGAAACATTCATTTATACAGTTTTTGTATAATCAAAATATGCATTATTTACATAAGGAAATGTTAATATTACTTATAAAATATGTAAACCTCGAATGGTGAATACCTTTGTACTTCAATCAAGGTAAATCAGTTATGTAGTTACAAGAATTTAGGCAAATTGTAAGTTCTTTATTATTTGCAGAAAATTCGACAGAGGGAAAAAATATTACGGCCAAGGCTAAATGTGCTAAGAAGTCACAAGCTGAAGTACAAGAAGCTATAATGAACTTACCTCAAGAATTTTAGAACGTCGTCAATTCATGCTTTGAAGCTGCGAAAAAAAAATAGTAAAGGTCGACGATATACGATAGAATGGATTTACGAGTGTATATTAGTACGTCTAAAAAGCCGAAGAACGTATTAGTTCTTACGTACTAAAAATATTTTACCTCTTCCATCTATAGAGACATTGAATAAATTCATATTCGAAAAATAAGCTGCTCTGCTTACGGGTTTCAACCGGCTAATTTTCACTGTTGAAAGCAGAAGCAAAGAATACATATATACATAGAAGCTTATTTCTCCACTTTTTCTGTCCCCATAATATGTTAGTTGGCACTTTTGATAACCAGAGGACAATAGTATGTACTTACTCTAGTAGCAGCACGCTTCGTCGCATATTCACATCATTCACTGGTCAGTTGTCAGCTGAATCATATCGAAGTCGGGGTGCAGCTAATTGTTTCTTCTTTATACCCAGTATAATTGTAAATATACAAGGTATATTAAGTTTAGTCCCGACTTTGTAACGCTTGAAAATATTAATCCTTCACAAAAATGCTTCACAAATGTATTCATAAAATGGCCTAATTCGGCCATTTTCACATGCCTGTCCGTCTATCCGTCTCTCCATCTGTCCGTTTGTGAAGGCGATTACTCAAAAACGAAAAGAGATAACGAGCTGAACATTTTTGTGTGTGTTCTAGACCAAAAAAGTAAGGTCAAGTTCGTTAACGGGCAAAATCGGAAAGTGTTTCTCACCACTATGGGGGGGGGGGGGGAATTATATCTATGAAACCATAGGAAATTCTTCTTCTCTTTAAAATAAACAACTTTTGTTTGAAAACTTTTTTCATAAACTCAACAGTTTCCTCAAAATTTGTCCTCAAAAATGAAAAAAATGAGAAATACAATTGATAGGCGAATGAAGGCATGGTCTCCATGGACCCGTAGGTACACATAACAACTGTACATACTATTATTTTACCCTGTATATGTAAATATACAATGTATATTATGTTTAGTCCCGTCTGTGTAACGCTTGAAAATATTTATCCTTGACAAAAATGCTTCACAAAGATATTCATAAATGGCCTAATTCGGCCTAATTCGTCTGTCCGTCCGTCTATGAACACGAAAGGCAAGAACGAAAAGAGATAACAAGCTGAAACGCTTCGACGCTTCGCGTTGGCTGTGTTACGGTTCGCTTTAGCTTTCGTTTTGCGTTGGTAAACGCTCTGCGTTTATCAACGCTTCGCGTTGATCTAACACTTCCTATTGACTAACACTTCACATTATTTAACGCTTCGCGTTGGCTGACTTACGGCTCGCTTAAGCTTACGATTCGCGTTGATTAACGATTCGTGTGAAATCTTGCTTCGCGAATCACCGACGCTTCGCTTTGAATAACAAACGATTCTCATTAACCAACGCTTCACGTTGGCTGACTAACGGCTCGCTTGAGCTTACGTTTCGCGTTGGTTAACGCTTTGCGTTAGTAAACGATTCACATAAAATCACGCTTCGCGAATCACCATCGTTTCGCCTTGAAAAACAAACGCTTCTAATTAACCTGCTGACTTACGATTCGCTTTCGCTAACGTTTCGCATTGCATTTACCAACGCTTCGCGTTTATTTAATAACGCTTCGCGTTGATTTAACCCTTTCAACTGACTAACTCTTCGCATTGACCAACGCTTCGCGTTTGCTGACTTGTGGTTTGCTTCAGCTTACGGTTCGCGTTGGTTAACGCCTTGTGTTTACCAACGCTATGCGTTGATTTACTAGCGATTCGCGTTAACATGCTTACGCTCAGCGTTAACTTGCTTACGCTCCGCGTTAACTTCCTCTCGTTAGCTAGTTGAGTGTATCTACTGACGCTACGCGTCAACTAACTCTTCGCGTTGTATAACTTACGCGTGTTTTCGCTTCGCGTTAACTATTGCTACCATTTAACTAACTTTTCACGTTTACATTAAGTGTTAACGATTTGTGTGAAATCACGATTCACGTTGAATCACGAATGATTCGCTTTGAATAATTAGCGCTTCTCATTGACCCACGCTTTGCGTTGGCTGACTTACGACTCGCTTAAGCTTACGATTCGCGTTGATTAACGATTCGTGTGAAATCTTGCTTCGCGAATCACCGACGCTTCGCTTTGAATAACAAACGATTCTCATTAACCAACGCTTCACGTTGGCTGACTAACGGCTCGCTTGAACTTACGTTTCGCGTTGGTTAACGTTTTGCGTTAGTAAACGATTCGCATAAAATCACGCTTCGCGAATCACCATCGTTTCGCCTTGAAAAACAAACGCTTCTAATTAACCTGCTGACTTACGATTCGCTTTCGCTATCGTTTCGCATTGCATTTACCAACGCTTCGCGTTTATTTAATAACGCTTCGCGTTGATTTAACCCTTCCAACTGACTAACTCTTCGCATT
The DNA here is from genome assembly GCA_963920215.1 of Nineta flava. Taxonomy (NCBI): domain Eukaryota; kingdom Metazoa; phylum Arthropoda; class Insecta; order Neuroptera; family Chrysopidae; genus Nineta; species Nineta flava. The sequence goes on from OY986046.1 coordinate 37,637,295, forward strand.
GACCAACGCTTCGCGTTTGCTGACTTGTGGTTTGCTTCAGCTTACGGTTCGCGTTGGTTAACGCCTTGCGTTTACCAACGCTATGCGTTGATTTACTAGCGATTCGCGTTAACATGCTTACGCTCAGCGTTAACTTGCTTACGCTCCGCGTTAACTTCCTCTCGTTAGCTAGTTCAGTGTATCTACTGACGCTTCGCGTCAACTAACTCTTCGCGTTGTATAACTTACGTGTGCTTTCGCTTCGCGTTAATTATTGCTACGATTTAACTAACTTTTCACGTTTACTTTAAGTATTAACGATTCGTGTGAAATCACGATTCACGTTGAATCACGAATGATTCGCTTTGAATAATTAGCGCTTCTCATTGACCAACGCATTGCGTTGGCTGACTTACGGTTCGCTTTAGCTTTTGTTTCGCATTGGTTAAAGCTTTGCATTGATTAACGATTCATTAACCAGCGCTTCGCATTAATCAGGCTGACTTACTGTTCGCTTGAGACTACGTTACGCGATGACCTAACACTTCCTATTGACTAACGCTTCTCATTGACCAACGCTTCGCGTTGGATGACTTACGGTCGCTTGAGCTTACGGTTCGCGTTAATTAACGATTCGCATGAAATCACGCTTCGCGAATCACCAACGCTTCGCTTTGAATAACTAACGCTTCTCATTAACCAATGCTTCGCGTTGGCTGACTTACAGTTCGCTTTCGCTAACGTTTCGCGTTGACTTTACACTTCTAATTGACCAACGCTTCGCGTTGGCAAACTTGTGGTTCGCTTCAGCTTACGTTTTGGTTTGGTAAACGCAAAGCGTTTAGCAACGCTTTGCGTTGATTTACTAACGCTTCGCGTTGACCTAACGCTTTCTATTGACCTACGCTTCGCGTTGGGTGATTTACGGTTCGCTTTAGCTTACGTTTCGCGTTGGGTATCGCTTTGCGTTTACCAATGTTACTAACGCTTCGTGATAACTTTCTTACGCTCCGCCTTAATTTCCTCGCATTAGCTAGTGCTTCGTATCGACTCACGTTTGGCGTCGGCCAACTCTTCGCGTTGCATAACTTACGCTTGCTAACGCGTTTACTAACGCTACGATTTGACTAACTTTTCACGCTTACTTTAAGCGTTAACGATTCGCGTGAAATCGAGCTTCGCGTTGAATCACTGACGATTCTCTTTGAATAACTTACGCTTCTCATTGACCAACGCTTCGCGTTGGCTCACTTACGGTTCGCTTTTTTACTGTTTGGCGAACATTTTTACTGTTTCAATATTAATTATTAACACAAAACAAACATTTACAAATAATTCATATTTTATAAACATTGAATAGGCAGAAATATTAACAACTCAAACATTGATATACAACTCAGTATATACTGGGTATTCAAACAATTAACTCAGTTGTTACATTACTTGTTTTAAATATAGTTTATTATTTAAAAAAAAGATTATATATACAATTTTTCAGGATTAGAAATAAATAATTCTTATTATTATTTAAGTTATTTAATTTAAATATTACCTAAAAATAAATAAATAATTGTAGTTTTTTATATTACTTAGATATAATATTGTTGTGTACTTTGGTAACATTTTTAATTTTTTATTAAACTTAGTATTTAACTCTTACGAAATTGTAAAAATTTGACATTCAAAAGAAATGTATTTATTAAAATGATATTTTTGCAAAATCAACAAAAAAAAAGTCTTTTAAACTTTTTTAAACCCAGTATTATGTAAATAAACAAGGTATATTAAGTTTAGTCCCGACTTTGTAACGCTTGAAAATATTAATCATTGACAAAAATGCTTCACAATGGCATTCATAAAATGGCCTAATTCGGCCATTTTCGCATGTCCGTCCGTTTGTCCGTGAAGCCGATGACTCAAAAACGAAAAGAGATACGAGCTGAAATTTTTTTTATGTGTTCCATAGCAAAAAAGTAATGTCAAGTTCGTTAATGAACAAAATCGAGCCATGCTTGGGCAAAATGGGCAAAACTGCCTATCTTTGAAACCGCAAGAGATATAACAAAAATTGAATAACATAAATCTTCTTCTTTTCAAACTTTTGTTTGAAATTTTTTTCCATAAGCTCAATAGTTTTCTCATAGTTTTTGCTGAGAAGTTCCTTGGAAACCAAAAAATATGCCCATCTTTAAAACCATAAAAGATTTTTTTTTGAATTGTGGGAGAATTAAAAAATTGTTAACAATTCAAACATTGATGCACAATTCCGTATATACTGGGTATTCAAACAATTAACTCAGTTAGTTGTTACATTACTTATTTAAAAACAATTGTGAATCAACTCACATTTAGATTGTAGATTTACAATAGATTTTGTAGATTTAAAATGTGGATTCAATTAGAATCGTATATTATAGTAGAAGCAAATTAAGATTTTCCTGGAAGGTTCTTGGAACTGCAATTTTTTTATCGATTTATCTTGACGTCCTGAATATGACCCTAAATTTTTACGGCCCGACTCATGACGGAACAGGGCCAAAATTGAATTTGTTTATAACAAAAAAGCGTTTTTTCTTAATATCCTTTTTAAAACTAAAATTTAAAAAATGACATAGAATATTATTCAATTCTATATAAAAAAAGAAAACAAATGAGCCCATAAACATTAAAATCAGTTTATTAAAATTCAAGAAAAAAATTCCCAAAGTTCGAAAAACGCAAAAATTTTAAATTAAAATAAAAAATCATAGAATTACTTAATTTTTTTTTTAACAATGGCATTGATTAAATTTATCCAGCTGTATTTTAATTATAAAAATAATAGTTTCTAATTAAAAACCGAGAGATATTAAACTGGTTTTCTTTAACAAATATACCATATTGGTCGGAAATATTTTTCAGTTTATTATTAGATAGATAAAAATTGTATATATAATCTTTTTTTTAATAATAAACAATATTTAAAAAAATAAACAATTAGCTGCACCCCGACTTCGATATGATTCAGCTGACAACTGACCAGTGAATGATGTGAATATGCGACGAAGCGTGCTGCTACTAGAGTAAGTACATACTATTGCCCTCTGGTTATCAAAAGTGCCAACTAACATATTATGGGGACAGAAAAAGTGGAGAAATAAGCTTCTATGTATGTATGTATTGTTTGGCAGAAGTGCGAGACAATGGAAAAAGGAGCAAAACGAGGAGTTATTTTAGTCGATGAAATAAAATTGTGTGAAGGCGTTTATTTTGATCCTCAATCTATGAAATTCAATGGGTTTGTTATAACATACATCTATGGACATTTTTTATAACTAAATTGGATACGGCAATACATGCCAATGGGGTCACAAAGATTCAGGTAGAAAAAAATTTTTTTTTAAAGTCAATAAAAAACAACACTATTGAGATAATTACTCTTGGTAATTATCCGTAAAAACTAATTATTATCATTGAGAATCATTGAGTCGTTCTATAATTCCTATAGTTCTACGTGTAGATAGAATAGTTCTCCGCTTTTGCTCAAAATATGGGTACAGTAAAGGATCAAATTATTTTTTCCATGTAGCCACTCCATAAGAGTAATATAAAATAAAATGCAAAATGACTTTGGCAAATATATTTATCAAGTATAACCGTTGTCAATAATACAGGACGTAAGCTGTTTCATTTTTCAGTAACATTTATACCATTTAAAACTTGACAATGTATTGAACACACAAATTTTTTTTATAAATAACAAAACATAATTTCTCTTCTACTATTAAAAACTATCTAGAAAGTCTCAAAATGATTTCAATAAATGGGAATGTTTTCTAGATATAATAATAATAATAGTATTTTATTCATGAATATCAATACAATGATGTTGAACAAGTCAAAATTAATTAATTAAGTAGCACTATGATAAGAAATCTTTAATATCATAATAGCACATATTCACTAAATATTTTTTCAGTTCCACTTTAAAACGGTTGATTGGTAAATCCTTGATTCCATCAGGTAAGCAATTATAAATTTTAATACATGCAAAACTTGCACTTTTCATCAGAAAGGACTTGTTAGTAAATGTAGATACTAATTGTTTAATTTGCCTGGTGTCGTGATTATGCACATTCGCCACATTTTCGAATAAAATCATATTCTTTTTAACGAAAACGGATGATTCATAAATGTAGATAGATAGTAACGTAAGAATACTATATTCTTTAAAATATGATTTACAGGATGTTCGTCTATTTAATTTGAAAATAGCTCTGATAGCTGCTTTTTGCATTACGAAAAGACTTGATATGTTGGAAGAACCCCAAAAGATAATTCCATATTTGATGCATGGGTAAAAAAGACCATAGTACGCCGCCATGGTGGTCTGTAAGTCCGTTGTTCTTGACAATTGCTTTATTAAATATACATATTGGCTAGCCTTTTTACGAATTTGGAGTATGTGCGTTTCCCAGGATAGCTTTTTGTCCAAGTTCAAACCAAGAAATTTCGTGTCGTTTACCATATTTATAATTTGTCGTAAAATTTACAATTTTGGTTTTACTTACGTTTAAGTTTAATGAATTGTTCAAAAACCATTCATTTGTATGTTTAAAAGCACTTTCGAAATTTTTTTCTAGGACAGCTACATTGTCTCCTGTGATAATGATATTTGTATCATCAGCGAACTGAGTAATTTTAGCAGTTATATTAGAAGATAAATCATTGATAAATATAATAAATAGCAATGGTCCGAGCACGCTACCCTGAGGTACTCCATACTGGATAGGTAAAATACCAGATTGATGGGATCCTATTTTCACTCTTTGAGACCGCTCTAATGAAACATTGTAGGAAAAATCTGAATAACAATACGAGTTTATTTTACTAAAAAAACGATATATTTTATTCATTATAAAAATGCATAATTTACATATAATATTTTCAAACATTTATTTGTCTCAGGCAAGGTAATGAAATTCTGATCCCACTAGCATTTCCTCGCAAATAGCATCTGCGTGTATCAGTGTGTATTGAATGCGTGTGGCGCTGTGCTTATATTTTCTGTTTATATTCCAATTTCCATGTGTAAGAAGGTCGTTGGCCTCCATTACATACGTGTTAATTCCATACATCAAGCAACAAAAAAATATAAAAATATGTTGAATTATTTATTAAATGGTGTAAATTATTCTTTTTTAATTAAAAATGAAGATGTGAAAAAGCATTTTTTACAGAACTAATAATAATTAAGCAAGAAATAAACAGAACGTGTTACGTAAGCAATTTGAAGAAATAATATTAACTTGTGAAGTTTGTGTTAAAATGTTTATCACGTAAAGTAATTTCATAAATCATCAGTGATTACACCAGGGAGAATAATTATTTGCTTGTGGCCATGGTAGTACAAATTATAGTGCTTCGTTGTTGGATTTTCATATTCCATGATGAAATGCGAGTAGGTCGCTATTTTGTGTGTTCATTTAATTAGTAAGCGAAAAGTAAATACTTGTGAAATGTAAAAAATATTTGGTTTTATTTGTTCAGGGGTTTTAAAAAAAATCACCTATGAAGTTTTATGATACAAATTTTACAACGCTTAAAAAGTTAGTTAATCATCAACGATTACATACCGGAAACAAATGTGTTTTTATGATAAAAAATTACTTGAATATATGCTGGCGAAAAAGCTTTTGTATGTAATTATTGTAATAAAATATTTACACGGCGAAGTAATTTAGTTAGTCATGAATGGAGTCATTCTAAAGAAAAACCATTGTTGTGATGGAAAATTTACGCACAAACACATTTTTATTGAACTCAAGTGACTTCATTTTGTTGAAAAACGATATTAATATAATGAAACTCTTACCACTCAATGAAATTTTGAGTCATAAACGATGTCATTGTGGTAAAAAGCCATTTTCGTACGATATTTGTGATAAAAAAGTTTTTGTTTAAAGCATTTTAATTCAACATAGATACAGGAGAAAACCCGTTTTCATGTGGCCTTTGTGATAAATAATTTAATGAGAAAATCATTCTAATTGTAAATGAATGACTTTATAGGGGCGAAAAACCTTACCAATGTGATATTTCTGGTAGAACATTTACCTTGAAAAACAGTTTGTTCAACATGAACGAACTCATACTGTGGAGAAAAACATTTTCATGCGATTTCTGTGATAACATATTAAGCACTCAAACAATTTAGTTAATCAATAGCGAATTGATACCGGAGAAAAACCATTTTCATGTGATAAAACAATTACTACTCAAAACATTTGAAATATGTTCAACATAAACGACTTGATATTTAGTGAAAAACTATTTTTATCGGATATGTGTAAAAAAACATTTACAACTAAAAGCTATGTTCACACGGAAGAAAAACCATTTTCATGTGAAGTGTGTAAAAAAATATTTACTTTTCAACATAAACTAATTCATACTGACGAAAAACTATTTTCATGTGATGTTTATAATAAAACTGTTACTACTCAAAACACTTTAGTTCAAAATAAATGACTTCATACTGGTGAAAAACAATTTTCATGTGATATGTGTAAAAATACATTTACCACTAAAAGATATTTAGTAGGACATCAGCGGCTTCACACGGGAGAAAAACTATTTTTATGTGAAGTGTGTAAAAAAATCTTTACTTTTCAACATAAACTAATTCATATTAAAGAAAAACCATTTTCATGTGATGTTTGGAATAAAACATTTACACAGCAAAGTAATTTAGTTAGTCTTAACGAACTTATTCTAAATAAACAACTATTTCGTGTGATAATCATAAGCATACGGCAGAATAACTATTTTCATGTGATAATTGTGTAAATATTTCCAATGAAAAGTGGGTTCGTAACATTTCCATGTTATCGTTACATAAAAGAATTCATATGGGAGAATGTCCATATTAGTATGATATTTGTTATAAACAATTAACAAAGCGCGAACATATGAATTATCATAAAAATCTCTTACTAGATAATTTATGCATCATGTTCACAGTTCCGTACCATTCAACGAAACTCAAATTTAATTATTTAAAATTAGCTTCTGGATATAAATTGAACCTTAAAAGATTAAACTAATATTTCGACGAATGACTATTTAAATATAATTTCAATGACTATTCTGCTTTTCCACTGGTATAATGTTAAAAATATTAAAACAACGAATACTAAGAAAATTAAACATATGAACAAATAAAAAAACAATTTATAAAAAGATAAATATAACTAACATATTAAAAAAAATTAAACAAAATAATAAAATTTTTTTGAAGAAACAGTAGAAACCTTTTATCAAACAAAGTGCAAACTGCAAAGGTAAAAATTGTAAAAAAGTGCAAACTGTTAAAGAAGATCGTAAAAGTTAGAGTCTTGTGCCCGCCTAATATTTTAATAAAATTTTTGACCCATTTTTCTTTTATGGACTTCAATTGCCTCCAGAAAATCAAGCTTGTGTCCTGTTTGTGCTATTTGAAATATGTCAAGCTTGGGCTTGGCGTCTGTTTGCCTTTGTTCGTAGCTGTTGTAAATTCAGAACATTGTTCACATGATAATTTACATACTCTAAGTTTTTTTATCTTGTTCTTCATTTTTGTTTTTTGTTAATGATCAAATGATGTAATATGAAGCTAAATTTTATTTCTAATTTACCCAGAATCAATTTTAGCGAATTTACTGAAAGGAAATAGAGCTATTGGTCCCGTACCGAAGTCAAAATTTCGCAAAAATTTCTTCAAATGTCCATCGATCCTACCTGGTAGATGTCAAAAATCCCCATCTGTAAAATTTATATATATATATATATATATATATATATATATATATATATATATATATATATATATATATATATATATATATATCTATGGACTTATATATGTATATATATGTCTGTAATCACTCTAGCGGTCACAGTTTTCATTTTATCGTAATGAAATTTGGTATTTGAGGCGCTTTTGGTAATCAAAAGATCAAGTTCGTTAATGGGTAAAATTGGATAAGGGGATTTAATATTCGAAAAATCGAAAAATTTATAAGAAGAAACAAAATTATTTCTTATCATTTTTTCTGTTACATAGTTTCAGCAAAAATGATAAGGTGATGAATTGTAGCAAATTAGATTTTCTACTACTTTATTTCTTACGCATTTTTCGATTGTTCTAATAGTAAGAGATATATTTTATATTTTGTGTTTTCTTCCTATTTTATGGCCCCCTTTCCCCTTGACGTATGTCATTTATTAATAAAATTGGCCATGCAAATACTAAAATCATATCAGATAAGCCTTTTCATTTTGATCAGACTAAAATTGTGACCACTAGAGAGTGATTTATGTATTCTAAGGAAATTCGCTAAGTTGAAACAGCTCCTGCGTAACGAATTTTTTTGAGAGGTATCACCACAATAAGTTAATATAATCTAAGATTCATAGATATGGGCAGATTTTGAGTATTCAGGGTCCAATGCCATATCCTTCTGTTAAACAGGATTTTGTCAGTGACTAAGATTTATAGAACTTCTCAAAAAGTATTTCGTTTCTCTATTTAAAAACAGTTGTTAGCGAATTTCCTGAAAGGAAATAGAGCTATTGGTCTCGTACTGACTTCAAAATTTTGCAAAAATTTTGGCAAATGTCCATCGGTCCTACCTAGTAGATGTCGAAAATCACCATCTGTAAAATTTATATATATATATATCTATGGACATATATATATATATATATATATATATATATATATATATATATATATATATATATGTCTGTAATCACTCTAGCGGTCACAATTTTGATCTGATTGAAATGAAATTTAGTATTTGAGGCGCTTTTGGTATTCAAAAGGTCAAGTTCGTTAATGGGTAAAATCGAACAAGGCGAAAGGGGGGTTTAGAGGGATGGGGAAACACTTAATTTGACATATCTCCCTTAATAATCGAAAAATACAAAAATTTATAAGTAGTAAAGTTGTAGATACTAAGTTTTACTGTAATTTTGTTTTTGATCATTTTTTCTGTTACCCTAATATTTACAGAAATATTGACGGTTAAAGATTGAAAATTAAATTCCTCAATATCTCTGTACACATGAGAGTTGGAGCAAAAATGATAAGATGATGAATTGTAGCAAACATGGTTTTCTACATTTTTATATCTAACGCATTTTTAGATTGTTCTAATATTAAGAGAGATATTTTATATTTTGTGTTTTCTTCCTTTTTTATGGCCCCCTTTCCCCTTGACGTATGTCATTTATTAATAAAATTGGCCATGCAAATACTAAAATCATATCAGATACGCCTTTTCATTTTGATCAGACTAAAATTGTCACCACTAGAGAGTGATTTATGTATTTTAAGGAAATTCGCTAAGTTGAAGCAGTTCCTGCGTAACGAATTTTTTTACATGCTTTTTGCAATTTTTCTCATATCTTCAAACCCAATTCAATCAATTCAAAACTTAATATTTTTTTTGAAATTTAATTTCAAAAAAGAGAATATTCAATATATTTTTGGAAAAATAATTTTGGAAAAAGAAAATATGATGTTTTTGGAAAAATAAATTTGGAAAAATTTAAAATGATGACTTTTGACGTCTTGATTGTATAAAATTTTCTCCATTAATTCGTTTCTGCCGCACAAGAACACTTTTACGTCATAATACACCATGGAATGCAATAATACTTCAGTATGCTACCAAGCCAAATAAATCGTACATTTTTGGGATAAAGGTGTGCTGTGCCTGAAAAATACTCGAAAGTGTCCATCAATTAAGGAAAGTAGGAACGATAAAACACATTTTTGTTATTCAAAACTACTAGAAAAACGTTTTTTAAAAATTTACATATTCTACAGAGTAGGTCACTTTATTATTAATCCGAAAGTATGAGTGATAGTCAAAATATTTGTATACCAGATCTGACATCAAACGAGGCTCAATTTGTTTTTATGGTTTCTTAGTCAAGCCAGGAACCCTTTAAGATGGCTTCTGATTTTGGGACACTCTTTACAGCATTTAGTCCAATACCAATTAAAACAAGAAAAATTTTTTGCGAAGTCCAATGATGTGACCCAAAATCAACTGTTCCATCGCCATTTCACCAAAGAGTTAGCACCAATACCCATCTCTAGTATTTAATTATTCTACATTCTTTTTTAAATGGCCAGCCTACCTTGTATTAAGAGCGTACATTTAAATGGTATAATCAAGTAGCTGAGCGGTTTAAGGCGTTATGTCTGTGCAGTATGCAGTACTTGGCAACTGGGAGGTTATGGGTTCGAATCCCGACATCGGCAGTTTGTCAATTTAAAAAAAAAAAAAAAAAAAAAAGGAGTGGTTAATTGACTAAACTGTCGGCGTATGGACAAGAACGAAGTAACACGCTATGCTTGAAAAGGTTTTCTACAGTTTCCTTCACGAACTCCAGATGACTATCGGCATAGTTCCTATCATAGTCGGCTGCAGCTGCATATCCTACCAATTCCTAGTCTACTCACAAATTCCTTCCACTCCACTCACATCTCTCATCCTAAGACATCACAATGGACCTTATGGTCGAAGTGTATCCGTCCAGGGCAGCTTTTACAATCTACCTCTACCTCATACAAGTTTATATAGAAGTGTGCAAATTTTTCGTAGGAAAAGGATAGTATTTCTAAGATATCTTCTTTTTCGCTTGATTACTAATTTGGGACGTGGTGAATATCACGGTTGTTGTATTTATGGGGGAAGGATGGCTTTGGACTACGTTTTAGCGAATTTCCTGTAAGGAAATAGAGCCATGGTCTCGTATCGACTTCAAAATTTTGCAAAAATTTCTTCAAATGGCCATCGATCCTGCCTAGTAGATGTCGAAAATCACCATATGTAAAATTTATGTATATATATCTATGGACATATATATATTGTTGGATTCCTGTTGTTTTTCGGTTTCCAAATGGGGCTGCGGAGCAGGGCTGTCACCAGGGCAGTTGATTAAGTCAAACTCCGTAAACTTTAGATACCAATTACCAATTTATATGATTAATCTTAAATGATTAAATGGACCGAAACAGCTTCTGAAGATTAACTACACTACTAGTATATTACTGACTGATACTGAGACTACTAGAATAATCAGGCAGATGATTTGACTCTAACAGTTAAAAATAATTACTATTATTTTAAATATAATTTAATTTACTTTATTTGTTACAACAATGAAATTTAAAATATTTAATTGACTTTATTTATTGCAACAATGAAAATACAATTTGATTATAAATAACAATAATTTCGGCGTTAAAGTATTTCAACAAAAATTCAGAAAGACAATTCTTTTCGTATTGATTGATTTTGAGTATTTATAGGACGATTCAGGATATTCGTCAGCAATTTTGATATAGCGCGTGTACGCTATGTGGAGAGGTAAACTATATAGTTTTGATGATTCATATGTTGATTTCCTTTGTAATTTACTAAACCAGTGAGTCCCAACATTCCTCCAGGGTGAGAAGATTGGAACCATAGCGAAGCGAAAGAAGTTTCAATCTTAGTCGTTGTTGATCTGTGGATGCACCTTTTTAATTGGCCGTATTCGTTCTGTAGATGCTGTTGATCTTCTGGAACTTATTTTGTTGGTTACATAGTATGGAGGTGCGGCTGATGGTTCTTGTTCGTCGGTTGTGTATTTTACATCATACAATGTGGTTTGGATGATCTTCTTGATTAGAATAGCATTGGTTAAATATTTTGATGCATGGAGAACTTTCTGTGCTACGAGGACACTTTGTGCTGCATAGAAATTTTGTTGCTAATTGGATGAAACCACACCATTTGCATAGGTTGTAAAGGATCGCTGTTAGAATTATACCAGTTGTGATGGATATTGCAGTTGTAAACCATGATGAATGTTTAATTATGAACGGTTTTGATAATTGTTCTTGATAATTGTTTTGATAATTGTACATCATCGAATTGTTGTAGACGGTGTTGTGCGAATTTAATTTCGTTCCGATCTAAATGATCGAATTTAATTGGTTGAAGTTGGAGAACGTCCAATGTGGTATTGATATGGTGTTTGATGCAACAGTCATCGCGTGTGATATCTGTAAGCGGTATTTTGATTGTAGTGGATTTATTTGATAACGTTGTTTCTGGTTCTAACGTATGTGTGTTGGTATATGCTTTACAATTTGTATCCAATGTAAGGACACCAATATGATTGATTATTTCTTCATGATCTAGAGAATTGTAGCAAAGTATGTTTAACGATGTAGGTTTTGAAGTGACGAATAACCATTGGTCTGGATTGATATTTTGCCAGATTTGTAAATCAGCATGCATTGTTTTGACTTGACATGATGGCGGAATTTTGTTCGTTATTTTGGAGAACAATTAAATTTCGCAGTTGTGTTGGTCGTTTTTATGGAATACAGATATTGCTTTACATATCCATTGATGGTCATAGACTTCTGCCCATTTTTCTAAAGTTTTAAAAATAGCATATTGCGTTCTGGTTTTTGATTGGAGAATGAATAGATTTTCAGGTTGAATATATGAAAAAATGAAAGAATTATTTGAATGTGGGGTTGGTAAAGGAAAAATTTGAAATAGTTCATAGTCAGTTATTGACGATATTGGTATTTGTAATTTAATAATTAAGTTTTTATTTTGTAAAAACGCCTTAACGTTAATTATTTTCTAATAATATTCTAAAGTTTCGAATGTCAACGGAATGGGCAAAGAGTATCTAACTGAGATTAATTTTGATAATACCGTGACGTATTAAAGTTAAGTCGAGAAGGTATGTTTCTATTTGAAGTAATAATTCATTTGCTATATTCGAGAGTAAGGTTATGTGTTCGATAATTTCTAAATCATGTTGTTCTCTATTTATAATATTAGTCGTGTTTTTTGGATAATTATTGGATAATTGAATATTTGAATTTAAAATATTTTCATTATTTTTTAAGTTAGTCATAGAATTGTTAAAATTTTGAATAGTTGAAGAGATTATTCGTATCTGTTCTTGCATTAAAGTATTCGTTTGTGTTTGATGGTCGATTAAAATTTATTGAATCGGAATAAAACACAGCGTCATCTGCGTCAGGTGTACCGAATAACTATTTTAGTCCATACGAAATACCATTGATAAGACCACGTTTTTGTTTTGTATGTTTTTCCAAAATGTTAAGTTTGTTTCGAATTTTCATTAGTAACGTGTGAAGATATTTGATTTGTACAGTAAACTACACTAGAATGTTCTTCGTCCGTTAAATGGCATAATGATAAGGCTTTTGAATAATGATCGCTAACTCATTCTAATTGATCATCCAGTATTGTTAAGTTAAAATATAGAAGTAGGGAAAATTTGTTATTACTTATTTTTGCTTGTCCTAAATTTTTATAGAAGAGACCAGATGATGAATTTATGGGTTAGATTTTATTCGGCTGGGTTAATAGGACCTGGATCATTAGGATTGGTTGCAGAAGGATCAGTGCCATCTTAATCCGAATCTGAAACAAAAGGTTTCAGTTGATTAAAATGATAAGTACGGTGTTTGGCACCGTTTGGAGATATTTAAATTGTTGCCGTGTTATTGTTGTGAATTTGAATAATTTTGAAAGGACCGCGATATTCGGGGTTAAGTTTCTTCTTTTGTGCTTTAGCGAGATTATCCTTTACGAGAACCATTTGGTTTTCTACGAATGGATATGTTCGATTATGACTTTTATCGTAGTAGTTTTTTGTGTTATTTTTTGTTCGAATTAATTGTTCTTTGGCTGTATCGCGAATAATTTTTAATTTGTTTGTTATATCTGAGCAAGATTAGAATAGGTTGGTTTCGCTTGAGGTTTTTCAAGGGATTTTCAGTTTTTCTCCGAAAACGAGAGTATAGGGAGTTTCTTGCGTTGACTTATGTTTGTGAGTATTATAAGAATGGGAGGCTAATGACATAACAACGTATGAAATCGCGTAGAGTTAAATGAGTTCGTTCTAGACTACCGTTTGTTTGAGGATGATACGGAGTGGTGAGTTTATGTTTGATTTCAAGTAGTTTAGAAAATTCTTTGAATAATTTCGAAAGTAAATTCAGATCCTTGATCAGTAAGGATGTAAGTGGGGAATCCGAAAATTGAACAATATTCTAGTACTTGAATAGCAACTATTTCAGCACTGTGGCTGGTTATAGGGTAAGCTTGGATAAATTTGGTCAGATCATCTTGGATTGTAAGGATAAATCGATTACCATTTGGAGTTTCTGGATATGGACCCATAATATCCATTGCAATTTGTTCATTAAATGAGCTAGCACTAGTAGTTATCATCATAGGAGATTTGTTTGGTTTAAAATTTGTTTTATTTATTTGACAGGTTTTGCATTTTTTATATAATTTTGGATATCCTGCTTGATAGTATCCCACGTATAGTTTTCACGAATCGCGTCGTAAATTCGAATGAAGCCTGGATGCCCAGCTAAAGGATGGTCGTGATTTTCTTTTAATATGGTTTCGATATCTATTGGAGTATTGATTTTAATTTTTGTAGTATTGATTTAAATTTTTGTATGTTGAAGTATTCTGACTGTTTTATTTTTAAATAAATATTGGATCATTGAATAGAGAGTTTCTAATTAAATAATTGGATTATGAAATGAAATATTACTTATTGTTAGGTTATCTAAATTTTGAAGATGAACAATGCATCGTAGATTTAACATGCAATTGAATAAAGTTATATACTCTATAATATCGTTGTAAAACTGTTTTACAAATATGAGTATAATTTTTTGTTTTTCTTGTTTTTAATTTAGAAAAGCTACTTCTCCTGCTCTATGATGAATAAAATTGTGAAGGGTTGAACAATTTTTTTCTAAATAATATGAATAATTATTATTTTCGGATAGATCGCAAGAGTAGTGAATGACGAGATTTTTTACATTTTCTAAAGAAGATATTTCTCTCGGAGGCACTTGTATATCAAGAGTTTCATGTCTGTTAAGTTAGCATATCAATTCCTAGCATATCAATAAAAATGTGAAGTTCCATTTGCATGCACAATAGTTCTACAGTTTTTGCATATTTTTAATCATAGTTCTCATTATTTATGGTCAGAAAATGATTATTAAAAAAATGATATGCTAAGTTCACACTTGGATTATGATATGCTAGTCTTTTCGTAAGACTTACAGCGCTTATTATTTTTTTGTTGACAGTTCTCACGATGCACTTCATAGATCAAAAGAGTTCCCACTAATTAGAAAGCTGGATTGTTGCAAAAAAATTAATAACACATAATATATACAAGTAAATGCGATACGCTACGGCTACAAAGCGAGTTCCCAGCTCAAATAAATTTTTAACCGATATTTCTCAATATACTCATGACAGGTGATAAGAGTTCTGGACACTTGGTATTAAAAACACTTCCCAAAAAAATAAAAACAATAATTTTGGTCCAAGATCATGATATGCTACGGCTCATTCATGAGTTCTGGGTTTGAATAATTTTTTATTCGATAATTCTTATCGTACTCACGACAAGTGATCCGAGTTCTATGCACTCAGCAATAAATATACGATAAAAAAATTAATTACAATAATTTTGGTCCAAGATCATGATATGCTACGGCTTATTCATCAGTTCCGGGTTCAAGAAATTTTTTATTCGATAATTCTTATCGTACTCACGACAAGTGATACCAGTTCTATGCACTCAGCAATAAATACACGATAAAGAAAATTAATAACAATAATTTTGGTCCAAGATCATGATATGCTACGGCTAATTCATTAGTTCCGGGTTCAAGTAATTTTTTATTCGATAATTCTTATCGTACTCACGACAAGTGATACCAGTTCTATGCACTCAGCAATAAATATACGATAAAAAAAATTAATAACAATAATTTTGTTCCAAGATCATGATATGCTACGGCTTATTCATGAGTTCTGGGTTTGAATAATTTTGTATTCGATAATTCTTATGGTACTCACGACAAGTGATACCAGTTCTATGCACTCAGCAATAAAAACACGATAAAGAAAATTAATAACAATAATTTTTGTCCAAGATCATGATATGCTACGGCTAATTCATTAGTTCCGGGTTCAAGTAATTTTTTATTCGATAATTCTTATCGTACTCACGACAAGTGATACCTTCTATGCACTCAGCAACAAATATACGACAAAAAAAATTAATAACAATAATTTTGGTCCAAGATCATGATATGCTACGGCTATTTCATGGGTTCTAGGTTTAAATAATTTTTTATTCGATAATTCTTATCGTACTCACGACAAGTGATACCAGTTCTATGCACTCAGCAATAAATATACGATAAAAAAAATTAAAAACAATAATTTTGGTCCAAGATCATGATATGCTACGGCTATTATATGAGTTCGGAGTGCAAATAATTTTCTATTTAATGGGTTTTATTGCATTCGTGACAAGAGACCAGAGTTGTATGCTTTCAACATTGAATAAACGATATAAAAAATTAACAACACTAATTTTTCTCCATGATTATGATATGCTAGGCCAATTTTATCACTCTTGGGCTCGCATCAGTATTTATTGATAGTTATCATCGTATTTATGTCGAGCGATAAAAGTTCTATTCGCTCGGAATTAAGTATTCGATAATTTCAGTTAAGGTAGTTGGATGCTGCACAAAGGTTTTCAATAAGTGTACTAAAACGGTGTAAAAAATTTGCGAAATCCTGATCAACAAAAACCCGGGATATTTACCATTGAAATTCGGCACTTTTCGAAATCTTCTATATCAGCCTATGTTAAAAGTAGTCAATTCCAACAATGAATATCTCAAATATGTAGTTGGCTATATAATTTCCAATCTTTTCACATGCCACAACGGTGTTCAAGAACTTTTAGGCTACTTTTCATTCAATTATCTCTTAAAATTTATATTTGATGATTCTACCTTCACTTTGAACATATTTTTGTCATTATGGGCACCTACGTACCTTAAAAATAATTATTTTTCTTTTCTATCGTGATTTGCTATGGCACTGGTCACACACATTTTCAGGCGGTACTTTATAGTATTAAATTGTTCCCTGGCGACTTAGGCTTGACGAGTATTCATCTCCATCAGTTTAAGTAAAAATATTATTTAAGTTGTTTTTCTCAATCTTAGCGCTATCCGGAACCAACGACGTGGACGTGTTGATAACTGGCTCCTTGTTGTTTTTTTTAATTTTTATTTTTTTAAATTTTTTTTTATTTTTTTTTTAATTTTTCTGTTATTTTATCATTTTTTTGCTCGTGTTTTTTCTCTTCTTTTTTTTTTTTCAATCACACTTCAGTATTTGTCTTACTATTCTAGTTTTAACTTCTGTTCTTATTTTTAAAATACGTTTACAATATTTTCACTTAATCTATTTTTTTTATTCTTTCTGTTTGTTTTTCTTTAAATTTTTCTTCAGTATCCATCTCTTAAATCTTCCTTGAACTTTTTTCTTTTCAAGTTTTTTCTAATTAAATTCTCTGAACGTATTTTTAATTAAGTCTCATTTCTTTGTGTTCATGAAGATTCCATCTTGCATTTTTTTTCCAATCGTTTAAAACTTATATTTTCTGCTGATTTGTGTTTTTCACTTCTTTAAAATCTATTCTTAAATGTATATACCCTTAATTCTTTCTTCAATAAATTCCAATATTTATTTATTAATACTTATAATAAATTCTTTAATGTCGTATTTATTTTGCACATTGTTTACACTTTGAGATCAACTTTTTCTTTTTTCCCAATTTTTGATGATTTTTGGTGTTTTTTTATGTTTGTTTTATTCAAGTGTTCTTTCAATGATCACAGTTTTGCCGCTCGATTTTGATATTTCTGACTAGAATTGTATCATCCGAACAAAACCATGAATTATCCCTGTATTTGTGTTTTTCAAAAAAGTGGAAAACTTAACTTCTCAATGATGCATTACGTACAATACGATCGAAACTTTTCAAGTCATTGGGATTAGTTACTGACCAAACGCGCATACAGCATACATAAGTATATGTGGCTGTACTTCTTTTGTCGAATTTGTCGGGGTACGTTTTGCCAGCAAGTCATCAAATTCGTACCAACGTGTACCTACTAGTGCGTACGCGACGTAATGTTCGCAACCTCTAAGGTAATCGACGATACCTACCAACTGACACTTTTTGACACCTACTGTGACAGTTGTCTGTATCGACTGCAAAGTGCATTGCTTGGATCTTCATTGTAGGAGTCAGCACACTTGTGTCAATGAACAATATTCATTGACATCCATAAGATCCATGAGATCCATATTCTTTAATATTTTTTATCGATTTTTTGCATTTAAAGCATGTTCTTGTATCTCCCGAGTTATCATCGATTGCTTCCTGAATTTTTCCCATTCCATCGCGAAGAATGATACCGACGTTAACGTCCAATAACCCGTACTAATTTCCATTGGTATTTCTGCACTCACAAATGATTCGGTACGAATAACTCGGTTCATCTGCAAAAATGATTTGGGCGAGATGTGCAGCATTGCAGTTTGCCTCGATTTTCTCTACGTTTCGTGTGTATCTTTTAAGAGGGAATAAATTAGTCGCGATTAAGATTTGTGCTCTTGCTTGTAGTCATTTTTGGTAATTTTTTTTTGCTCGAAAACTGTTGAAGCCAATTGCACGAAGTGACAACTTAATGATTTCTGACACAGTGGATTGGTCACAATTGCGGTAAGAAATAGCTGGAAAATCGAATCAAACGCACAAATTTGACTGACGATTTATTTTATTTTATCGTTGTCTACAGGGGCGACAACATTTCCATTGGAAAAAATCGGGATATGTCCTGTTTTGCTATCCAGAAAATCCCATTCGGGGCAGATGTTTAAATACGACGATTTTGAGCGTTTTCTTTTTGGTTGATCTTGTTCATGGATAGTCACAATCTTCGTATTCAAACCACGTCAGTTTTCTTGAACTGTCCAGTCATCCGCAGCATGAAAACTGTCATGGTTCACGCTTGGATTGTCCTTATCGGATACCCCTACATTAATGTGTGAATCCACCCAACTTACGTTCACGTTTAATGTTTCGTTTTCCTCGTTAACTTCACAAGTTTGGTTATGAAGTTCGCAAGGAAAATCCAGGTTTTCTTTTTCTAAACTTGAAATACTGTCTTGGACGTTGTTCTTTTCAATATCGTTATATGAGTTGTTAGGAGTACTATGTGCAATCTCATCGTGTGCACTGAACGATATCGTAAATGTCGATGATATTTCTATCGAAACTGTTTTTGATTTTTCTTTTACGGAGAGGACTTCGAGGCTGTCAGTATTGTCGTTTAATTTCAGGTCATTCTCATTACATGCTAATGACAGTTTATTATCGATATGATTCAGATGGTCTTAAATAAACCGATCAACTCACATTGGCAACTCTCCTTTGAAGCAGCGATGTTTCAGATCGCAAAATTCTGATTCGACAGCTGCTGCTATTTGAGTTGCTATTGGAGGTCCTCTCCGAAAAACATGACGCATAACGCCAGTCCACAAAGCAACGTATAGAAGAAGGCATGTTCTGAATTTTTCAGCGAATTCTTCGTTGAAACAGGCATTGATGGTTTGACCTGATAGACATCTTCTTGAAATGTTTTTGGCTGTGTTATAGATATCGTTTATCCACCCTTTCCAGCCTGAGTCAGGACTTTTATGGTCACGAAATTGGTCCATCCCATCTTCGCATGTTTCGCGTATGTCCCTTTCAGGATGTTTTGATTCGTTTTCATTCTTTTCTATTGTCACGCCTTTGATTTTACCGTTTAGAAAACGAATTAGACGTTCGGAATCGAGGATTCTGCCATCAGATGTATATCCGATAAATTTGCTGATAGCCACGGAGAGAATATAATCGACGAAAAATGATAATTCGGTCATATCTGTCATATGGTACGCTTGAGAAATACAGCGAAGATAAAAGTGCCATACGAGATATTTGTCCTTTCCTTGCAAGCATTTCCAGCGTGATACCATGGCAATGACATGACAGATATCTAATCTCATATACGTTCCAGGCAACGATGAAGATTTTTGAGTCGCGGCATTTTAGCACTTGATTAAATATTCTGAGAAGCTCGAACATTTACCGAATATTTCCGAAACTGCTATCAATAATGCCCATCCAAAATCCGTGACAACAATCGACGGAATAGGTGCCTTAGTAGCAAGAATTTGTCTCAGGAATTGTGCTATGCTATTGTGCTATCTATGATCCGCTGTTAGCATTTGGAAGGCAGGGAAACTTTCTTCTTGGGTAACTAGAACCGTTTGATACAAAAATATATGCGGTTCATGCATTTTGTCGCGTTTAACAATACTGCCTGTAGCATCCAATGCTAATGTTGCATGCACATCTTTGCTACAGCGAGCTCGATACATTTGCATTTGTTCAGGTCGCCAGTAAATGCAATGAAATTTTAACAACCCAATAGAATGGATGCAGCCAACATATCGGCCGTGACGAGAGTTGTGTAGCAAATTGAGAACGGGATTTGCGAATTTGAGACCATATTTAGCCATTAGGCGTTGTTGTTTTGCTTGTCGCAAAACGTTGGTGCTTGGTACAATTGGTGGATTTTTTCCACCGAACGTTTTGTATCTTCGTACCTCTTCGCTAATATAATTGCACTCTTTTTGCAATTTATTAGTTTGCCTGCAACTTTTTTTCGGCGATCACCTCTCAGTTGCCATCGCTTCTTATTCGTGTGCATGCCTGGATTTATGCCGGTAATTTCGCATTTCACGATAACGTCAATTTTTTTTGGCGGTTCTTTCAGCAATCAACTTCGATTTTTGCTTTGCATTCGACACAATACCCGAAAAATGTGAGAAAACACCGAGCTGTGGCAGATCTTTGCACGGTATTATTTTTGAATGAAAAAACGCAATCAATGTGTTTCTGTGTCCAAATCACTTTCGCAATTATGTCGGACCATCTGGTTCGTAACTTCCAATAAATACGGGAACCGTATTTTTTTTCTTCGGGTCTCATGCTGTGCCACTTTTTGGCAGAGAGAACAATATTAAATGTGATCGGTGATGGGTTGTCTGAGAAAGAATCATTCGGTGTCATATCTGAAGTGTGACTGTAGTTATCTTTGGATAATACAGTGTTGTCGATTTTTATATTGTTCACGTCGAGAACTGATTGTTTAAACCCGTTGCGATTATTATTAATAATCGTGTGCACGTGTTTCAGGGATATCGACGACCCTTTTTCAAACATTAATTTGGAAATTAATTTAAATAAATCGTGAGATGGATAGAGGACTTGACCCTTGCCAGTGAGAGGATAACATTCAGGTCTTCGTAAAATCTCTTCCAAAATTTTTTTTCATAAGCGCTCTGATGATCGGACATTTTCAATGCATACAGATGCCCATACGAGCGAGTGTGGAAATGCTCAATCGCCTGTTCTCGCTTACCAGATCGAGTCTCTCCCCACCGCTTATAGGGCAACTACTGGAAAGTGGGGGAATAGAGAAAAGTGGGGAAAGCTGCAAGCAGGTTCGGTGAAGCGTCCACTATGTTCCAGGCTTACGCAGGCGCGTCGAGTGAATGAAAGAGGGGGGCAGTGTATAACACACGATCAGCGCGCAAGTGAGAATTCAAAAATATTATCTATATTTAAACAATATATCGTCATATGTAAGTTGTATATGAATTTATATATTTTTCAGGTCGTTGATTACGAATTTAACATTATTTTTGCTAAATTAATTAGTTTAGGCAAATTGTTTTAACAATAAATGTTAATATTTAAGCTGTATATGATTTTGTATGTTTTCCAGGTCGTTGATTACCTATTTGATATGTTTGATGAGAAAATAATTAGTTTAAATAAATTGTTCGAATAATAAATGTTATTATGTAAGCTGTACACAGTTTTATGTTTTTTAAATCGCTGAAGACGTATTTGACATTATTTTTGAAAAAAGAATATGTTTAAAAAATTTGTTCCAACAATAAATGTTATTATGTAAGCTGTATATATTTTTATATGGTTTTCAGGTCGCTTATTATATATTTGACATTGATTTTGAGTAAAGGATGTGTTCAAACAAATTATTTGAACAATAAATATTTATATATTATCTGTTCATGATTTTATATTTTCCAGATTCCTGTTTACGAATTTAATATTACTTTTTGCAAAATTGATTTTTTTTAATTAAGTTTTAATCTAATATACTATACACTCACAAGTGAAGCTGACTGACTGACTCATCTATACAAAACCTTACCCACTTTTAGACATGCTAGAAAGATGCGGTTTTTAACATTTGACGCGAAAATACTTGAAACCGATGGGAAAAATCGGAAAAACTTCCCCAAAAAATACGTTTTTCTGTTCTATACATGCTAGAAAGATCAAATTTTCACCAATCGACCCGAAATAAAGTCAAATTCAATTTTTTATTTCAACCCCCCGGAAAATCGGAAAAACCTTCCGCCAAAATTACGTTTTTTATTTCTATACATGCTAGAAAGATGATATTTTCACCAATCGGTCCGAAATTCAAACTAACAGAAAACTACAAAACACTTCATTTCCTCTATCGCAACCCACCAAAAATAGGAAAAAAAGCCCAGAAACTACCCTTTTCACTTCCATTTATGTTAGAAAGATCGGGTTTTTTCCGTTCGACGTGGAACACGTTCAAAATAATACAATTCTTTGAAAACCGTAAATTTTTCTATCGACATCCCTCACAAATGGGAAAAACACCTCCATAACTATCCTTTTTCTTCTATACATGCTAGAAACATGCTGTTTTATGCATTCGACGCTAAACAGCTACAAATTAAGAAAATAATTCGAAAAACTTTTCTATCGCTATCTCCTCAAGCTACCCTTAAAGCTTCTATTCATGCTCAAAAGAGCTTATTTGCATTTGGTGGGGAATTTCTACAAACTAATGAGGTTATTCCATAAACTTTATTTTTTCATCGTCATCACCTTGAAAATGAGAAAACGCCCCCAAAAATCACCCATTTACTACTTTTCATGCTAAAATAATGCGGTTTTTCGCATTAAACGCAGAATAACTGCAAATTAATCGGTTAATTCGAAAAACCTAAGTTTTTTAATCGCTACATCTCGAAAATGGTAATATGAGACCTATGCGCAGCCTCCATCTCTCTTTAATCCACCTCCCCAAAAAACTCCCCCCCCAAAAAAAAAAACTCTCCCAAATTCTTCGCAAAAATTCCGCCCTCAAAAAATTATCCTCCAAAAAAAAACCCCCTCATATATTCTCTAATAGCAAGTACTTTTCGGTAAGCTTCTTTACAATTCATGTACTGTTAAATTATGCGAGGCGGAGCCACAGAGTCAAGGGGAACCCCCTTGCGAGCAGAGCGAGTTTTAAATTGTAGATTTGATAAAGCAAAATTTAAAAAAAAGTTAATAAAGTTGATATAGCAAAATTAAAAGAGTGCATAGAACTGGTATCACTTGTCGTGAGTACGATAAGAATTATCGAATAAAAAATTATTTAAATCCAGAACTCATGAAAAAGCCATAGCATATCACGATCTTGGACCAAAATTATTGTTATTAATTTTTTATATCGTATATTTATTGCTGAGTGCATAGAACTGGTATCACTTGTCGTAAGTACGATAAAAATTATTGAATAAAAAATTATTTAAACCCAAAACTCATGAAATAGCCGTACCATATCATGATCTTGGACCAAAATTATTGTTATTAATTTTTTATCGTATATTTATTGCTGAGTGCATAGAACTGGTATCACTTGTCGTGATTACGATAAGAATTATCGAATAAAACATTATTCAAACTCAGAACTCATGAATTATTTTTAATATCAAGTGTCCAGATCACCTGTCCACCTGTCATGAGTATATTTAGAACTATCGGTTAAAAATTTATTTGAGCTGGGAACTCTCAAATTGAGGGATGAATTTCCTGTAATACCCGATTAACTCGAGGAAGGATTTGATATCCTTTGGATTCTTTGGTTGTCTGATTTTTGTAATAGCTTCAATTTTTGAAGGATTAGGTTTGACACCATCATTAGTTATAATATGACCAAGATAAGCGACTTCTTTTCGTAGAAATGCACATTTATCTGGTTGTATTTTAGGTTGTGTTCGCGTAATTTATCGAATAGAAGACATAATTTTTCGTTATGGTTTTCTAAAGATGAACCGTAAACTACAATATCGTCGAGATAAACAAAACATTTAATGCCTTGAAGACCACTTAAAACAGTATTCATTAATTTTTGAAAGGTTCCCGGTGCATTCTTTAAACCGAATGGCATTCTATTAAATTAGTAGTGCCCGGAAGGTATTGTAAATGCTGTTTTTTGTTTATCTTTCTCGGTTATTTAAATTTGGTGGAAGCCCGAAACCAGATCCAAGGATGAAAAATAAACCGATTGTCCTAATTGGTAGAATATCTTCGATATTGGGGATAGGATAGGGATCAGAGATGGTTACATCATTCAACTTTCGGTAATCAATTACGATTCTCCTTTTCTTTTCACCGGATGCATCTAATTTATTTGGAACGACCCAAACTGGAGAAGAGTAAGGAGATGATGATGGTTGAATGATTCCCTGTTCAAGCATTTTGTCGACTTGTTTATTGACTTCCAGTTCGTGGATTTTTGGATACCGATCCGTTTTGGTATAGATTGGGATAGGATTGGATGTGATAATTTCGTGTTCTAATGTTCTGGTGTAAGTTAATTTATCACCAGGAAGATGAAAAATTTCTTTATAATTTTGACAAATTTGTCTTAAAGATTCTTTTTCTTCTTTGTATAAGTGATCAATATGAGGATTTTCGTTTAAAAGTCGTATGCGATCATTTTTGCATTGTGTAGAATTATTAATATTTTTTGAAATAGAAAATAATTGTTCTAATATGATGACATATATGTTCTGGTATGATTGACATTTCGATTAAATGTATTTGTGGAATTTGGATTTTGATTTCTTCATCAGAAGTATTACTGGATAAAATTTTGTATTTTTATCAATCAATAAATTATCCGAAATAATTATACTATCAAGAATATTAATTTTTGTTTTATTTAGAACTCCGATAAAATTGTTAATAACGTTAATTGGGATAGTTTGATGTGTACGTGGTTTAATGGTTATTTCGAGTGGAGTATGTGATAGTGTTAATGAATTTGTAAGATAATCAATATTTGCGTTAAATTTGGAAAGATAATCATGTCCAATAATGCCGTCGTAATTCAAATTAATTTTATTTGCATTTATATAATAAAAATTAACTTTACATTCAAAATTTGGATCAATTGCTAGAGTTAGTTGAACTTTTCCGAGTGTTTTGATAGGATCGGATGAGCCTATACCATGTAACAGGATTTCATGTCGAGAATCGAACGGTGTTTCTTTTGTAACATTTTTGTGTATTACTAAAGAAACTGTAGCACCTGTATCAACTAAAAATATAAATTGTTTGTTTTTTGCATTGTTAGATATGAAAATTATTTTCTTTAATCGAGCATTTGAACTGTTATCTGTGTCGACTTGATGTAATTGTCCGATGCTGCGACACTGAGATCGGAGATTTTTGAGTTTAAATGATTAATTCGTGGATTTGGTGGATTTTGTGCGTTACGTCTTTCATCACTTTGTTTTTTTTTTCATACATTCCGATATTTCGTGCCCTTTATTTTTACAATGTCGACAAAATTTTGTATTATTGTCGGATGAAAAATGATTTTTTTTATTATTATGACTTTTTGAACGACAATCTCGGGTGTTATGTGATTTTGATTTACAGTTTTTACAATATTTTAAATCTGAAGGATTGTTGTACGATTTTTTATACATTTGAAGAGCCTGCTCTTCTGATATTGCAAAACTGTAAGCTTCATTTAGATTGTTCAAAGTTCTATGAATTCTTAAAACAGGAGAAATATCAGGATGTAAATGAAAATTAAACCGTCTAAGAGCTGTGTCTTTTATGAAAGCTAATTTTCCATTTAGCAGATTTGGGTTATCGTTATTGTTTGTTTTAAGAGCTGATAAACATCTACTAGTTAGTTTATCAAGACGCGTATAGTATTCTGTGATGGATTCATTAGATTTTTATTGTATCTAAATCTTCCATCAATTGAGTGTAATGAGTATGATCCACATATTATCTTCTCAATGAGATTTTTAAGGTTTCGAAATCTGTGATTTCGATTTGATTAATTTGTTTTTTACCGAACTTGAAATTTGTGATAATGTGAATGCGAACAATGGAACGATTTGATTTGGCTGTGCAAATTCGTGAGCATGTTTTGCATTTAAAAAGAAGTTTTCAACTTCTTCGCGATCACCATTAAATGGGGTGATTAATCTACATAAAAATGAAAGAGACATTATTAAATTATCGTTGCTAGAATTTGATTCATTGTCGGAAATCTTATGTCCGTCAGGTGAAGCTGGTCAAGTCATTTTATTTTATTTAAGGAATGAAGGATGCACACAAATATGATAAAATAAAAACTAAATAAAATACGACTTACAGTTGAGAGTTTCGGCTACTTTTGTTGGCTCGCAATGTACGTGTCGTCGAAAGGGTTTGTTTCTTTGAATACAACCAAAATACTGAAGTGAACCACTGGATTAATTTTGTTCTTCCAATGTGTTGTATCCCAGCGCTGTCACCAAATTATGTTGGATTCCTGTTCTGAAGATTAACTACACTACTAGTATATTACTGACTGATACTGAGACTACTAGAATAATCAGGCAGATAATTGTTATTGACTCTAACACTTTAAAATAATTACTATTATTTTAAATGTAATTTAATTGACTTTATTTATTACAACAATGAAATTTAAAATATTGAATTGACTTTATTTATTGCAACAATGAAAATACAATTTGATTATAAATAACAATAATTTCGGCGTTAAAGTATTTCAACAAAAATTCAGAAAGACAATTCGATTCGTATTGATTGATTTTGAGTATTTATAGGACGATTCAGGATATTCGTTAGCAATTTTGATATAGCGCGTGTATGCTATGTGGAGAGGTAAACTATATAGTTTTGATGATTCATATGTTGATTTCCTTTGTAATTTACTAAACCAGTGACTCCCAACAATATATATATATATGTCTGTAATCGCTCTAGCGGTCACAATTTTAATACGATTAGAATTAAATTGGGTATATGAAGTCGGTTTGGTATTCGAACGGTCAAGTTTGTTAATGGGTAAAATCAGACGAGGGGAAAGGGGTGTTTAGAGGAAGAGGGAAATACATGATTTGGCATATCCCCCTTAATATTCGAAGAATCGAAAAACTTAAAAGAAGTAAAGTTGCAGTAAATCAATTTTACTATAATTTTGTTCCTTATAATTTTTTCTGTTACACTAATATTTACAGAATTCTTTACAATTTACGATTGAAAGTGAAAATTATAAATATTTTTGTCCACATTAGAGTTTGAGAAAAATAATCGGGTAGCAAATTGTAGCAAATTTGATTTTCTACAACTTTACTCCTTATACATTTTTCAATTGTTCTAATATTAGGGGAGATATTTTATATTTTGTGTTTTCGTCTTCCACTTGGCCCCCCTTTCCCCTTGATTTGTGCCATTTATTAATAAAATTGGCCATGCAAATACTAAAATCATATCAGAACGACATTTCATTTTGATTAAACTAAAATTGTGACTGTTAGAGAGTGATTTATGTATTCTAAGGAAATTCGCTAAGTTGAAGCAGCTCCTGCGTAACGAATTTTTTTTAGTTATTTTTATGAATTTTTGTTTTTATAAATATAAGGAATGTATATAACTATGAGAAAATTATAAACGTAGTCCAATCAAATTACACTTTGACAAAAAGAAAATTGTTAAAAAAACGGGAACAGTTGGAAATGGCAAAGTGGCGTATAATAATCGTAAAAATCATAAATGCGTTAGCAGGTGTGGATTTGGGAGGGTGTGGATTTGGAACTCCTCACTTTTGTGACTCCCTGTATAATAATTCATTTATAAACAAAGATAAGTAGTATATATTTTAAGTGTGAAAAAAGAAATGGAAGTATAGTAAAAACATTTACTACAAGAATAATCAAAATTGTGACAGACTGTTTCGGTTCAGATCTGTTCAGTTTTATTGAACGGGAGTATACATCTGAAGCTTAGATTTTTTTCAAGTTTTGGAATTAGTTGTTTTTTGTAATAATATTGTTCCTGAAAACATGCAGTTTAGGGTCAAAAGCGCGAATGAGATCTATCATGACAATAATTGTGTTATTCGTACCTTGAAGCTTTACGTTCAACTCGCTCTGCTCGCAAGGGGGTTCCCCACTTGACCCGTTGGCTCCGCGCCACAGAAAATAACATTACATTACCAAAAAGTACATACAATTAGAGAATTAATGGGGGGGGGGATTTTTTTGGATGCGGAATTTTAATGGGGGGAAATTTTAGGGTTTTTTGTGGGGGGGGGATAATTTTTTTGGGGGTTGGGATTTAGGATGGAGGTTTGGGGGGACTGCCCATAGATAGGTCTCACATCAAATTTTTTGAGGGATATAATTTTTTTTTGTAGGGAGGGGCTTACGATGGGGGTTTTGGGGCAACTGTGCAAAGATAGGTCTCACATGATGACTTTCAAGGGGTAGCGATGAAAAAATTTGGTTTTTCGATTAACCCGTTAATTTGCAGTTATTCTGCGTTGAATGCAAAAATAACGCATCTATCTAGCATGTTAAGTAAAAAATGGGTGATTTTTGCAGTGTTTTTTCCATTTTAAAGGGGGCGGCAATGAAAAACCTCACTAGTAAACGAATAACCTCATTTGTTTGAAGAAATTCTCCACCATGAAGTATTCTGTAATTTGACTATATTTCGGGTCGATTGTTGAAAATCCCATCTCTCTAACATGAATAGAAGTTAAAAGGGTAGCTTAAGGGGTGCTTTTGGCATTTTTTAGGGGGAAGCGGTGTAACATTTTAAGTTTATCGAATGATCTTTTTTTATAGCTAGTTAGCGTCGAATGAAAAAAATCGCAACTTTATAGCATGTATAGAAGAAAAGGGGTGGCTTTAGGGGCTGTTTAACCCATTTGCAAAGGGTTTTGTCACAAAAATTTACGTTTTTAATATAATCTTGTTGTTTTAAACCTGTTCCACGTCGAATGGAAAAAACCCGATCTGCCTATCATGAATACAAGTGATCAGGTTTTAGTGATGTTTTTCCCATTTTCGGAGGGGGGGTGAAATTTTTCAAAAAATTCTGGTAAGTTGACGTTATTTCGGGCCGATAAGTGAAAATCCCATCTTTCTAGCAAGTATAGAACAGAAAAATGGAATTTTGGAGGATGTTTTTCCGATTTTTGGGGTGGTTGCACTAAAAAAATTGAAGTTTTCCGATTTTTCTCGTGGGTTTGAAGCAATTTCGCATCGAACGCAAAACACCAAATTTTTCTAGCATGAATAGAACTGAAAAGGGCAGTTTTAAGAATGTTTTTCCCATTTTCGGGGAGTTGCGATGGAGGTTATGAAGTTTTCTGTTAATTTGACTTTATTTCGGGTCGATTGGTGAAAATCCCATCTTTCTAGCACGTATAAAACTGACAAATGTAATTTTGGGAGGTATTTTTCCGATTTTCCGGAGGGTTGCAATGAAAAAATTGAAGTTTTCCGAACAGAAGTTTTCTAGAACAGAAAAACGGAATTTTGGAGGATGTTTTTCCGATTTTCGGGGTGGTTGCACTAAAAAAATTGAAGTTTTCCGATTTTTCTCGTCAGTTTGAAGAAATTTCGCGTCGAATGCCAAAACCGCATCTTTCTAGTATGTCTAAGGGGCGGTTGATTGACTAAACTGTCGGCGTATGGACAAGAACGAAGTAACCGGCTATGCTTGAGAAGGTTTTCTGCAGTTTCCTTCACGAACTCCAGATGAATATCGGCATAGTTCCTATCATAGTCGGCTGCAGCCGCATGTCCTACCAATTCCTAGTCTACTCACAAATTCCTTCCACTCCACTCACACCCTCACATCCTAAGGCATCACAATAGACCTTATGGTCGAAGTGTAGCCCGTCCAGGGCAGCCTTTACAATCTACCTCTTTTAGTATGTCTAGAAGTGAGTTACGTTTTATATAGATCAGTGAGTGAGTGTGTCAGTAGGCTTCATTTCTAGCTTTATAGTATATTAGATTCATTGCTGGCATATGTCTGTAAAAAACATCAATTTTGAAAGTCACATAGCATCCAACAACTGTGGTAATGTTAAATTTTTCTCTCATTTTGCAAAAACAGTCTGCCATTATACACCGTGTTGACTTATCCAACAAAGCATCAAACTTTCGCTTATTTAAAGCTTGTGACGATATGCGGTTGACTATATTTGTGAGTACTGCCATTAATTTTTCAAGAGATGTTAAACCATTCTTAACACACAAGGCTTGTTGGTGAATGATGCAGTGGAATTCAAGAATCAATCCTTTGTTTGAAATAAACTAATGAAGCCATTTTTTTGCTCACCATACTTTGAACACCATCGGTTGTTACTGAAACAATTTTTTTCTAATCAATTTCTTTCTCAGCAAGCGAATTTTTGACAGCCATATAAATATCTGTGACCGTTGTGACAACGATGTTATCGCAATTAATTATTCCTTAATGACGTTTCCTACGCAATATTGAGCAATTCAAAAACTCTCCCCCTTGAAAACGTTAACTATGCCGAGCAACGACATTTGCAGCCGCGTAACTCACCGCGATCGTTTGATAATTTTTGCTAACATGTTTAATCATAGACGTTGACTGTTTATTTCTGTCTTTCATTGCACTTGCAATTAATTCCTTTTGCTTTGATTTGTTTCAAATGCCGTTTTACATACGATGTGCTACATACCACTGTTCTAGAATATAAAACACACACCGCTTTATCGCCTTTACTAATCATGCCATATTTCTCAGTCCACCAAGTTTGAAATTCTCTGTTACACCTACTATCTTACGCTTTTTGTTTTTTTTGCTGAACGAGCCATGTTAAATAACAGTTAAAAATCGTAAATATAAGATAAATAAACTTTAAAATACAGTTGTGTCAACAAAATTGACTATGAACAAACTATGCGTAATTAGCAATTGCAGTCAACGGCATAACTAAGGCAAGACAATAACAAACAAGCGTGCTTCCCGCTCGCGCCCCGCGCATACTAACTCCGTAGCGTAGACTCACTCGCGTTCGTTCCTAATACTTCATGGGGAACTTTGTTTCGGTCGGTGGCATGCCCGAAATGGCCTGTGCATTCGCTTTTGCGAAGTTTCAGTTCATAACCAAGAAGATTTAATTTGATGACTGCCGAGAACGTTTTGGAATCTCTATCGCCGATTAATTACCGTATTTCACTCCATATAATTATTTTGATCTTGAAAAAAGCATTTTAACAGATTCCACTTGTATGCTAAATTCTTCCAGCAGATCCTTTAGGTGCTTTTGTGCTAGTTTCTTCATCATGATCTTCTTGCCAAGCTAAATTCTTTGGTGAAGTTTTCGACTTCCTCCACATTTTGCACACGCATGACAGTAACTACTCCGTCCATCGAGATCAATGACTTTTTCACTGTAATATACTATAAGAGTTGTTACGCCATCATATAATGATTTTAATCCTCGTTCCATCACCAGATACTTTTAAATTCAGAATTGATCTTTCGCGTTTTTAATATTTTTTCTTCTACAGCTTCATCACAGCAAAATTCATACACATTTGGCAGCGGCGTAAATATAATTCTACATTGCATTATTAGTATCTTCAGATATACCACTAGCAATATCCATGTAATTGCAAAATAAATTTAATCCTTCTCGGCCAACCTTCAAAAATCGTATACTCGAATCCAGTATTGATGAAAGGACCTGATTGGATTTGTTTCGATCCACACTTGCAATAGATAACAAGCTTGAATCCGAGGCCACGTATTCCAGTTTCTGCAAATTCTACATCCTGCTTGCAGTTTCGACAGATAATATTATCCGACAAAGCGGTAAATACGGTGAAAGTTCACAATTCTATAACAATATAGAGAAATAACAATCACATTTTCACTTGTGCCAGTTGATAGTATTTTTGCATTAATACTATCTTCATTTTCACCAAATTTACTTGATTGATTCACTATTAGAATGTTGATTTCCGTGGAAAGATCTTTTACACGGTCTACTAGTGCGATAGAAGTACCATGCTCTTTCTTTGGACACGTTGACACTTTGTCTCCAAAATTGAAACATGTTACGAAGCTTGGTGGCAAACTAATGTTAATACTGACGCTTGTTAAAAATTCGCAAATGCTTAAGTCGCAGGGGCTACCAATTAATAATGATTGAAACAACTTTCTATTTCGAAAAGAAATAGAGGTCGATTTTCTCTTTACTATAAAAAATGGTCACGGAGAGCTTTTTTGTCCAAGGAAGCATTTCGAAAATTCTTGAGTCTTGGAGTCGTTTTTTGCGCACGGTCGAATGAAGCGAGTATATTGTTCCAAAATCCTAATTACGTATGAAAATCGTAGGAGAGCATCCGGTTTTGAAGAAGTCTGGCCTCAGTTCTTGTTTCACTGGTTTGTTCACTATCGTCTATCATATCTTGGAGAAGTTTTACTATATTGTATAAATATTTGTGGAGTGGCTTTACTGCTTCAACCCTTGAACTGAATCTTGTTTCGGACTCTGATTTTAAAACCAGAGGCATGTATTGTTTGAGTGTTTCCCAGCAGAGTGTGGAATGTGCAAAAAATACGTAAAGAGCTTCGATAGTTCCAAAAAACGTGACCATTATAGTGTCCTGATTGGCTGCATACTCATCGACCAAATTGAGTGAATGATTGTCGCAATTCACAAACATGGCCAGATTATTCTTCTCCCTTATTTTTCAATGACGTTCAGTTCGATGCCCGGCCATCACAGAAGCGTTGTTATAACATTGTGAATGACAGTCTTGTAGGTCCATATCCTCTTTGTCCAGCTTCTTCAAAATCTCATTCTCTAAGCTAGAAGCGTCCTTTTTACTTAATTGGATGAAACCTAGAAAGGACTCTCTGATTTGGACTGTTTTTTTTTCTTTAAAATCGACCTCAACGTACCTCAATTCTGACATCTGCTCACAATGTGCCTGATCAGGAGTCGAGTCAAACATTAGGCTATAATATTCTGCTTTGTGAATGCTTCGCAATAAACATTGTCGAACAGTGTTTAAGATGAATAAATTCGCTTTGCGTTTGAGGTGAAAAATACGATATGGTTCCGGGATTATTTTTAACATGACTGATGTGGTTGTTCATAACGGGGTCGAATATGGCCAAGAGTTTTACTAATGCTAGGAAATTACCGACATTGCTGGATTCGGTGTTGAGACTAGTGAGTGACACCTTGTGACCTCGCAATGCAAGATTTTGAGTAGCAAGAAATTTGATACAGCGAAGAATTCTTTGTAGTATGTTGCGCACTTTTGCTTTTCCAATTCGATCTGGGTTTAAAGTTCAGCGTCAATGAAACCTTTATTATCTGCAAAATTTCGTTCCATTTGCTTCCACCAGGTGAAACACTCGCGATGGTTCTTTGCATTTTCGTGTAAAGTGAACCTCTCAGGTGCCTTTCAGTGCTTCAATCCATCTTTGAGCTCTAATGATGATTGAGTATCTGATCGAGAAAAGATAAGACAACCGATGCATAAAACGATTTTTTTATCAGGGAATACACTATTATTAACTTCTCCGCGATTTCCCAGTTTCTTCTTTCGGTTATTTGTTGGCAGGAAAAGACCGTCAATATTTTGAAAATATTTTGGACCCAATTAAACTATTTCTGTTTTTAAAAAATCCGACAATTGCTTTTCCTGTGGTATTATCAAACTCAAGAAGTTCAATATCATGCTGTTGAATCACTTTTTCTATGATAACCTTTGAGGTTTCAGTATCATTCATCCTACCGCACCCACCTACTTTTTCGGCTTCTGAAATATTAATGTTTTCTACAAATTCTTCCATACACTGAAAACTCGCAGCCACACATCTCATTATGTCATTACTATGTGAATGAACTAAATTGATATCTCGTCGTTTGCTGTGTTACTATGAGATTCTTTGGGTTTCTCAAAACTTGTGGAACACCCAGCAACGGAGTTTTCAAGGTACTTAGAACTCGCAGCCCTGCTGCTGCTTTCTGAATTAACTAAAATGCTTTCTTTTTCATTTACTTCTATGTTGATATCATAATTTGATTCTTTAGAAATTTTGGAACTCCGGGTTGCGGACTTCTTGATGTTCTCACTGGATCTCTTGTTGATTCCTCCTGCAGTTTTCGTCGTTTGCGTTCCTCAGCTCCAGACTCCTTTTTTTTTTAAATATTCTTTTCATTTTAGTTGTTAAAATGAGAGGAAGCAAGATCTGCCACATGTTGTAATACTAGCGACCATTGTGAACAATATTACACCATACACCATACACATGTAAAAGATTTACGTATGTAATGCACACATACTATAGTACGTTAGTGGCAATCATACCAGCATCACTGGTATCAGCCCACAAGGTACATCTAAAGTACTTTTTATTGCATATCATATGAATCGACATCACTAAAATTTGGCATTTGAAGAAATTAAATACATATATGCGTATATGAAAGTAGGCACTCAAAAGTAAATACACTGCCCACGCACTGTCGCTCACGATGAGGAAAACAATCAAGTAGTTTTAATAACAATTAACACTCACTCGGTCAAGAATATTTTAATATAAATAAGAAATCAGAAGACTTCGTTACATACAGTATGTAATGTAACCAAAAATACTACTGTGCTGCAAATGATGAGCCAAACTGCGCAGTGCGGTTTACGGACTTCAATTGGATTTCAATTCAAACAATTGGGGTATCTTTTTAAGCCCGACTAACATTACTTACCAAATTAGTGGCATAAAGTTTAGTTTCACAACACTATTTAGGATCCAAATTTCATGTGTAAATTTTACTAATTTGTAAATTTCGTTATATTTTTTTACTTTTTAGTACATTTTTTGTTTTAGAATATTTGATTTTTGAAGTCGGGTTTCCATTTTGTCAAAATTTTTTTTATTTCTCGCTTTTTAGTGACTGAAGTCCTATAACTGTTTTTATTTGTCTGAATATGGGTAGACCTACTAAACGACCTACTAATTTTTAATGCATTTTTTGTAACACATTTTTTTTTCCGGTTTTTAATTTTTAGTACATTTTTTCATAACAGATTTTGAGTTTTTTTTACATACATTTTGTTTTTTTTTTTGAAAAAATTTTATTTATTTGAAGTCGGTTTTTAAAAAAAGTTTCTTATTTTTCAATTATGAATGAGTATACCCTTTCAAACAAACAAAAATTTTCGCAGAAATCGGTGATCACATATAAAATGAGGATTTTCCTCGATGTCCAGTGGATCCCCTCATCAAAATGCGATTTGGTGACAATGGGACCAATGAGAAATCAAATCCTTTGAAACAAAACCAAAAAAAATTCAAAATCGGTTCATAAATGACGGACTTCTGAGGTGACATACGTTAAAAAAAAAAAATAGACGAATTGAGTACCATCCTCCTTTTTGAAGTCGGGTTAAAAAATGAATCTACTCCGTGACTTACTTCATTATTAAAGTGATTTGTGACTTCACTTTAATGGAATGGAATGTTTAGCCATTTTAGTTCCCTAAGTAAACAAGTAACGCCATCTATGGGATTATAGTGCATTTTTTGGCGTTGCTTCACTTTTATTATGAAAGATAAGCTTTAATGTGATTTCATTAGGCCAAAAAAATTTAATTTAAAAAATATGGAGTTACACCACTTTTACAATGAACGATACATATGTAGGTATATTACATGATAAAATATTTCAAATTTTCTGCATACTTTTATACACTTGCGCACAACGGTTAAAAGAAAAAGTAAGAGGCAGCAATAGATACTTGCTGGCTCACTTCATCGGCTACACTTCCAATTATGGGGACTAGCAATATAAAATTATTACATATATGATTAAATGCAAGTATAGTTATGAATTCAACTACAAAAGTAAAAACTCTTAAAATGACATTTGAAAAAGATTTTATATTTTATGCATTTGCGTTTGTATTTAGACAAATATCAAAAGCTGATGAGTGGGTTAATTAAACATCAACACCGTTAGCATTAATTCCTGTTGATAATTTAATTGTATATGACTGATGCAGGTATAAAGCTTTATCTGTTGGAACAAAAGTAACAAAATTTAGTGCCGCAGTTACATCATTAGGAGTGCGTACCACTTGTGATACCGGAACAACTTTTTCTGGAATGGCAAATTCAGAACATTGTCCTATTGTCATAATTGCAGA
The DNA here is from genome assembly GCA_963920215.1 of Nineta flava. Lineage (NCBI taxonomy): Eukaryota > Metazoa > Arthropoda > Insecta > Neuroptera > Chrysopidae > Nineta > Nineta flava. The sequence goes on from OY986046.1 coordinate 37,673,696, forward strand.
AGGTATGAAATTAAAACATATGGTCAAAATAAAACATAAACTAAGAGCTGGCAACATAAAAGTGAACTGATAAACCATAGTCGTGATTTTTCTCGTGAAGTTCCTCATGATATCTTCAAAGCAAGAGCCGCATTTTGCTCTGGTGAGTGTGTGGAGAGGAGGAAAATGTGTAGAGTTTTGATATAAAAAAAACGATCAAACATGTTCTCAGAAGTTTGTAAGTTGAGGCCCAACCGCTCCCAGAAGCGGTAAAGTAGTTAACTTTGAGTTGAAACTGAACTCATAAAACATAGTTCTGCAAATTTTTTTATTGCAAGTTTACGATACTATTAGACTTTTCACAAATTTGCAGAAGTTAAAAGTGAGGCTCAATGACAAAAAAAATTAGGGGCTGTCCCCAGATGAGTTGCTAACTGCAACTCTTCTGGCCCAGTTCAGTTATTATCTTTTTTGCTTGCTACCAACTTGTCCATTATTTCATAAAATCTCACTTTTACACTCACTTTGAATGAGAAGTTACGTTCAGTCAGTGAAAACACAAACTTATATCGAATTAACCTCACTTCATAAATTCGATTCATCAATAACTTTCAGACATCAAAAACTCAAACAGAAATCAAAACAAACGTGCGCGTTCAAACGTATGAAACGATCGAATGAGGCGAGTGGGGACGGCGAAAGGAAATGATACAAGTAGGGGGTTATATACAATAATTAAGAAAATATTTATAGTAAAATATAAACATTATCTTAGATTTTTTTTATTTCAGTAAAATTCCATTGGGAAGCAAATAAACATACAAGAATTTATAGTGCTCATTTTATAAATATTAGTAAATCACCCATCTACTTTTCCGGAAAAAAAAATGGACTCAATCATTGGAACGATTTGAACGTGTTAGAATACGTCAATCAAACAAATCTACCAACAAGAATAATGATAATAATACAAGTGATATTGCAATGGAGCAAGATACTGGAAAAATTGAAGCTCAAGAACAGTCTCATAGTGTAATAAATATTTTGAATGCTCATCCTGTTTATCGAAGTATAAGTTGTCAAACTGACGAACTACCGGATCATTCGACAGATAATTGTTCATATTTCCTTTGCAATTTGGATAATCGTGATGGCCTGAGTACCGCTACAGTCCAGGCCAATATATCAATTAAAAAAACTTTGGACTAAATGTGTGAAGCTTCGATGCCAGTTTTGAAGAAAAACGTTCAAGATTCTAGTTGTGATCCTATTAATTTCGAATGTATAAAAACACAATGCCATGGTTTCCACGGACTTTCTTCTATCAAAACTGATGAGGCTATGAGTAGTTTAACTGGTGTTTCATTTGCTATCTTCTCGTTTCTTTCAAATTTAATTCCAGATGGCAAAACTTTTAAGGTTGATAAACAAACGAAATTATTGATTACTTTAATGAAACAAAAAAGCGGCTTGACATTTACTGCGATATCTGTATTATTCAATATTCATCGCACTACTGTAAATCGCATCTTCATACATAATCCACGACAGCTGAATATTATAACGAAAAACTTCATATTTTGACCATCTAAAGCCGCGGTACAAGCAACCCTATCAGAAGCATTTAAGCTACATTACCCGGAGACACGTGTTTTCATTGATTGTACCAAAGTTACCACTGAGGAGCCACCAGAGGTTAAACACAGAGTTTTAATATACTCAGATTACAAGCATCATCACACAATACAATTTTTAGTGGTATGTACTCCGAATTGATTTTTCAGTTTCCTGTCAAAGTGTTATGGTGGTCGTGCTGGTGATTGCTTTGTTACAAACGATATTGGCATAATCGATTTAATTGAACTCGGAGAAGTTGTGCTTGCAGATAAAGGTTTCCCACAAATACAAATTAAAGTTGAAGAAAAACATGCGATCTTTGTAACGGCTCCGTTTTGTCATAAAGATAAATTTACACCGGAAGAAGTGGATGAAACTTCTTCCGTAAGAATTCATATTGAATGAGTGAATCAGATAATTACGCAGTCTTTCCAATGTACCATTTCAACAGTCATTTCGACAGTCTTTACAAAGTACCTGTATCACTTTTTCCTTATATTGATGAAATTGTCCTTGCACTTATAAGGGCATTTAAATTCTACCAGTCGTTTCTGCCAAACACCCGCACCCGGCTCATATACCAAAACAGCATCAGGTGAGCAACTTAGCCAAGGTAGATTAATGTTAACTATGAATCCGACCTTGATGACATCATAATTAGAACTGACTAGTCCTTGATAGTCTTTTAAAGCAATATTTTCCATTTTTTCTCCATAGCTGATGTTTCGACTTTGCTTGGAGTTAATAAATCAGAGATAACTTTGTCTATATTAAAACGATCACCTTTCAATTAATGTCCATTACTAGCCGTATTCGCATTACACGTTGTGTATACCACTCATCAGTTTTCGATTGATGCACAGTTTGCATACTAACACTAATTATTAGCATCACAAAAAACTTGACTTGCATAAAAATCATATTAATTACATGTAATTGAATTTTCTTGTGTATACATTTGATTTAATGATTGAAGATGCAGTAGATCTTTTATTAATTTTCGAACCTTGTGCTCTAAATTTATTTTATTATTAATTTGTACTAAAACTACAAGTGAGTCAGCAGCTATAATCTCTTTCTTACATCTCTTGTCGAGATTGGCCATTGTACAAAGAGGCACTACAGCAAGACAATCAGGAAAATTGTAAGATTCAATCTTACAAGTCACAACGTTTGAAAATTGACTTGTACGATAAGGCGGTGGAGCAAACATGTCTCTTATTTTCATACCTTTTTCGTATTGCAGTAATTGGCGCTTTGATGGCTTTCCCCATTTTTGACTATGACTAGTTCTGGAGGAAGCTGTTTTGGATGAGATGACGTAGTGAACAACAGCACAAATATGTTTATATTTTCCCGATAACCCTGCTTTAAAACTACTCACAGCATTATTTACATTCCGATTATCATCTAGCTGAAAAAAAAATTAACTGGTTAAGATGAAATTTTTTTAAATGCTTAATTATATTTCGAATTATATACATAGAGAAATAGTAATAGTACAAAATAGATTGAAACATTTGCCGTTATGGTCACTGGATCATTAAACAGTTTTTTCTTCAAAACATTTAAAACATGTCCAGACTGAAATAATTTAGCTCCTTTTGAGTCATTTTGACTGTAGCATGTAAAATAACTCTATTCACTTCGCAATCGAAAATGTTTTGAAGTTATGCTACTCGCACTACACTTGTGATGTTACACAGTGGAAGCGAATTATGAACCGCTGGATACTTGTATAGCCATCTGTTGAGACTCTGATAACATGGGGTTTGGCCCTTTGCTAAGTACCGTAGCATGCAGAGTACGTTGAATGTCTATATATATACGTTCATTTACCGTTCAGTCTGACAAGAAGGCATCCATATTGGACAAATTGTGAATTGGATGATTGAAGTATCAACACTATTGGAATTTTATAAAACGTTTTATTTAACTATTTTCTTTGGTTAAACCGTGTAAAATGTTTGTACAATATACAACGCAAGGAAAGTAAAATAAAATCATAAAGAAATTAAGTAAATCGACATTAGCTTACAAATAATGTATTCTTTCAGTAAAAATAAACCAAATTATCGACTTTCACTACAATTCTCAGTGAAATATCTAATAGTTTCTATATGAGTTAATTATTATTAAAATGTAACTGAAATGAATCTTTAACTACAAATTAATGTTGTTCATTATTATAAAATGTCAATTTTGACACAACGCACACTCCAATGTGGGAATATTGGGATATTAGTCTATTCTTTCATATATTATTTAAAACACAAAAACGACAAACTGTAAGATTTGTGTGTAACAAGACACCGTTATGGTGAAACGGTAGATCGGATCTCGGATGTCGCATGGTTCGTAGGGTATATCCGAAATCCCAAAGGGTCCTTCCTACGCCAAAAACGGTGCTGTATTCTATCAAAATCTACTCATGACACGAGAGTCGAGGACGTGAGGGTCGCCCTACGTCGTACACTTGGGAGTCGCGACGTCGAACGAGGACTGTCTCCACCCAATGTTTCGTAAACTTAGTTTACGGGACGTAGGTATGAGCGACGTGGTTTCACTGATCCTCTACGAATCGTTGCGATGACGATGTCCGATCTATCGATTGGTCTCTGTGTATATTTTATGGGGTCTAATAAATTGTTTTATCCTGATGTAAACCTCCAACTGATAGTACTCGTGTCGACAGAGAGTGATAATACGATGTGTTGGGGATTGAGTTCGTAAAAAAAAAATCCTACGATTTCAGGAAGACATACCTGTGACGAGCGTTCCTGCAGCACTAGGACGCCAAAAAAAACCTTCCGCACCGAGTTGAATGAGGTAAGTGACGGCACTGTTGAGACGTGTTGAGTGTTGTTGCGGCGAGTCCATTCAGGTAACACACCAGAAGATGGTGAATTCTGGTTTGTACGCCTTCGTAATAAATGCTATCCTCGATTATTACTAACCGTAGCGCCTTGTGTTGAATAGATATCGTGGCTTATTTATTAGCCGTATTAGAGCCCGTATCCAAATTGATGTCGCTGGTTATCCAGTGACTGTATCGTATTCAAATTAGAATCGTATAGTTGATTACTTAATAGTAAATGAATTTCAAAGGAACCAAAAATGTATAACGCGTTATAAGACGAAGTCAACTAGCTCGAATTCTGATACATAATGAATGTTTTTTCTTTTAATAATTTGTTTTTGTCCCTCGTCTCGATTCCAACAACATCCTACACGTCTCAACTGTTTCTGGTGGAATAATGTCACCCGACATTATTCTTCAATCAACCGCCGTATATTTTATTTTAGTTAAACATGGAATGGCTTGTTTGTGCGGTAGCGTTTGTGAGGCATTTCACATGTTAGCGTCCACAACTCAAGCACAGGGGGTGCCAACTTAATCGTAGTATTTTTTATACTAGTTTTTAGATTTTCTTAAATTAGTTTTTAGGTTTTTAGTTTTAAGTTTTTTATAGGTTTTCTTTGTATTTTAATATAGTTCTTAGCTTTTTAAAGTTAGTTTTTAGATTTTTAAATTACTTTTTAAGTTTTATAGATTTACTTTTATTTTAATAGTTTCACCTCTCCCTCTCTCTCTCTCTATATCTATCTATTTTATTGCTTTTTTGTTTTTAATTTGAACTTTCAATTAATGAAATCTGGCCCCAACAATCAGTTTATAATTTATAATTATTGAATTGTCCGGAGTAGTACTTTGGACCATTAATAAATGGTTCATGACCACGAATTTGAGTATTAATTGTTGGTCGGAAGCCGAACTTAATTATTTTTCCATCTTTTATTTTTTCCACCATTTGTTATAACTACGTTTTTGCCAGTTTAATGCATAAATTTAACACAAGATTGCGAGAGCTGCAGCAAAAGTGCTGCCTCCTTTATTTAGAGCACGGTCTCTATACAGGAAACAGCTGCACTAGTGTTTACTAATCCATCTGATTTTTTTTTATTGTGTAGGTCAGTGTTTATTGATGTTTAGTTGTGTAGTGGGTGATTTTTTTTTGTTTGGTGGGTGTAGAGTGTGGAGTGTTATGTTTATGTGTTTGTGTGTAGTGGTAGGGTATCGTATATTAATTTGTATGTTTGCCTGGTAGTAGGGATGGAAAGATTTTTCAAAGAATCGATTCTCAATTCCGACTTTAATTTTTTACATATCGATTCTTTGAATTGATTAATCGACAATAAGAGTCGAATTTAATCGATTCTTATGTTGAAATTATATATTTCAATTATTTCAACTTAATACAAATTTTTTAGTTAAATATCTATGAAATCATACAAGAAATATTTTTTAAACAACGTTTATTTGAATATCCGTTTACAGTTAAAAAATTAACATTTAGTAATTTTCGAAAACTATAAATTTTCCGGTGCTGATTTTAAAAACAGCAGCATATTCAAGTAAGCAGGTGTTAATCGCCTACGTAGCTGATTTGCTATCAGACCAGTGTGCGAAAATAAACGTTCACAAGGTGTTGATGTAGCAACTATTGGTAGATATTTTTTCGCTATTTTTTAAAAATGTGGATAATCGTCTTCTATTGCTTTCCAAGTTAACAGTGATTGCGGACTACGATCTCTATCTACGAGTGGCCGATTAATGTATTGTCTTTATTCAATCGGTACTCCTCCTGCTTCGTCATTGTTCTTAGATAGATTACTTAATTGTATAGCCTCGTCTAAAAAATCCCAAAAACCCCTGATTTGGAAGATATTTGATGTTCTAAAGTGTGTTCACTCTCATATTCAATTACGAGGGTTTTTGACAGTTGAATTTCTTCTTTCACGAGTTCACCTGTGAATATAAAATTTTAACAAAATATTAAAATCAATTATAATGAAAAATAAAAATTTCCACAAATGTTTGTATTCGACGAAAATAGGTTAAAAAATCCTAATGAAACAAATGATTCATTCTCTTCAGTTTATTCTCATGTTAAACACATACCCACAGAAGCCACAGCACGCGCGGTTTTACAAATGCTTTGAAATCCTGTTTTTGTTATCGAGGATCAAAAAGCGTTGCAATATGATATACTTTTACGGATTCGATATTGGAAAACTTCTGTTTGATTTCATTCATCAACTTTTTTTGTAATTGTTGTCCAATTAATGAAGTTGGACCAAGTTTTTAGGTTCCCTGAAAAATAAAATTAAAAATTTTTAAATATAAACTGATTAATCATCATATTATGGCGGCTATTGTTTTGAAAGTGGAAAATTTTTTTATGTGATACAAAAAATAACAAAATTTACTTCCTGAAGTCCTTTAATCAATGTGATACATTTACTCAAGGTCACGTGTTTTTCTGCACTGGCTTCGTGAGTTGCAAACCACAACGGATATAACACATCTCTTATTTCCATCAGCGTATCAAGATCATCACCTGATATAACGTCAGGTAGTTTTGATCGCGAACTTTTGCCATGTTGTAATTTAAGAAGTGCTCGGTTTATGTATTTCAGCAAGTTCTATGAAACGATTTAACATTTCATTACAAGAATTCTATCTTTTTCTTTAATGAACTTTAAGGCTGATTTACATCCAGATTCGTTCTGTAAGTTTTCCAGCTCTCGTGAAGTATTTTCACCGCAGCGAAAAAATCTTACGGCTTTCTTCACTTTGATGAAGAGATCTCTAAGTGAAGATCTGTTGCAATCGTCAGAAACACCTGTATCACTGTCACATTCATCAAGCAATCTGAGCATCTCAGTCTTATCTGATTCAGACACGGATTCAATCAGATTCTGGTCAATATTGTTTAAGATATGACCAAAGCATGAAATATGCTTCTTTTCGTCAAACTCTTCTTTAATAGGGCCTTTTATGTTGGCTCCACCGTCAGAAAGTATTGCACTAATTTTTTTGCCATCAATTCCCCATTCATTACAAATTCCACGAAGTTTCTGTTCTAAATAACCAATTGTTATTTAAAACTAGTAAACATCGATTCTTGATCGATTCTAAAAAGTAAAAGTCGATTCTCAATAATCGGTTATTTTAAGCGAATAGTCGATTTTCGAGTAGAATTGGAATCGATTTTGCCAACCCTACCTGGTAGGTGTTTTTGAATTAAGTATATTTTTTGTTCGTCTGCTATTTTTTATTTGTTGAGTATAGCATTTTTTTTAGTTTTGCGTGATGTAATCATTGATGGTTTCGATTTTCGCTTCCGTGTGAAGAACTTTTATTTTTGTGTACCTCTCCTTATTCAGAACCAGCCTCAGGCATTTATTTTGCATGCGTTGAATTTTGTGTATTGTAGTTTTAATGTACTGCATCATATTGGAGCGGCGTTTGTTATTGGTCTGATGATTGCTGTGTATATCAGTTTTTTGTTTTTGGTGGTTAGTTTGCTGTACTTGTTAAGTAGCGGGTATAATGTGCGTATTACCCCGTGGCTTTTTTTGATCAGGTTGTTAACGTGCTGTACGTATGTAAGCCGTTTGTTTAGATGTACACCAAGATATTTTACTAAGTTTTTGGATGGGATAATTTTTTGTGAGTTGTGCGTAGACTTTGGTGTTTGTGAATTTTTTGGTGTAAATTATGTTCTCAGTTTTGGATTTGTTTATTTTAATTTTCCAGTTTTTGTGCATTTTGGTAGGTCGTTTATATAGTACGTGAAAATTACCGGTCCCAGTACCAAACCTTGCGGTACTGGGAGCTGCATTTTGAGCTGCACTTGGAGCTGCATGTTGAGCTATAACTGCATCTTGATCTACAACTGGAGCTTCTTCTTGAGTTGGAGCTGGAGCATTTTCTTGATCTTTACAATTTGTAGTGTCTTCAACTTGTCCATTGTTGTTGTCACTTGTCAATGTCCATTCTAAACAAAGGGCAATATATACTTATGTCGACTTTATAATTCTCTACAAATATCTAAAAAATAAAAAAATTAACACTACAGTATATATATAAAAATAATAAATAGAATATTTAATTATTATTAACCATCTTTACGGTCTGAATTCAAAAGGAATATTTCATTTATATAACCGGTATATATATATATAAATATATATATATATATACACATATATATATATACATATATATATATATATATATATATATATATAAATATATATATATATATATATATATATATATTGTAACGGTTGAAAAGTGTTCAACCGTTCGATGAATGTCTTTTATTTATTTTTTATATTTTTCGTGGATTCGACGCGACTGGTCGCTGGTGCCGAAGGACACCGGGCCAGAAACGATGAGAACGGCTTCGAAATCCGATGTCGCTGTCGACATTAATTATAATTATTTGTATTTATTTTATTTTTTTAAGTTCGCACGCATTAAATAATTACCGATCTCGCTCAATCATCGATCATCGACATGGAGGTTGGAATGGTGTACGAGGAGCCGACTATTTGTATGGAGGTTTGTAACAGCCACTACTGCTCGTCAACAGTTACTGTATTTGTAAAGTTTAAAACTAAATCACAGGCCCGTACTATGAACTTGTTGAAGTGGTAATGGCTAAGTTCGAGTGTGTGATTGTTTTGGGACTCGTTTCGTTGAACGGAAGAATTAAAAAATGTTTATAAACGATATGCAAGTTTATATTTCTGTAATTCGATGGATAAAAAGGATAATGAATTATTAACATTGGAAATAGTACGTCGATGCGTTGAGTTGTTGGATGGAAATGTTGGAGGTGTATATCGGACTTAATATTCAAGCTTGAAAGAGCATACTTTATTGGATGAATTAATGATGGGTGGTGAAAAACAAAATAGCATCATCCACATTACCAAGTTAGCAAATCAAGTGAATATTGTAAAATGTTAATAATTCAAAAGCCAACCCTGGTGCTCAGATTTAAACTTGCAGTGACGAAATAATGTTAAGGAATTTAAAAAATGTGAAAAAAACAGTGTTGTTTTTTGGTTGTTTTGTTTGTTTTCTTGTGACGGACTTTGCAAGGGACGAGAGATTCTGATTTCGAAAGCCGAACGATTCGTATCGTAGCGATTATTAATAAGTTGTTGAATTGAATTTTGTTGAACTGTTGAACATAATTATACCCAGTATATTTGTAAATATACAAGGTATATTAAGTTTAGTCCCGACTTTGTAACGCATGAAAATATTAATCCTTGACAAAAATGCTTCACCAAGGTATTCATAAAATGGCCTAATTCGGCCTTTTTCACATGTCCGTCCGTCTGTCCTTCTGTCCGTCTGTCCGTCTGTCCGTCTGTCCGTCTGTCCGTCTGTGAAGCGGATAACTCAAAAACGAAAAGAGATAACGAGCTGAAAATTTTTGTGTGTGTTCTAGACCAAAAAAGTAAGGTCAAGTTCGTTAATGGGCAAAATCGGAACGTGTTTCCCCCCGCTAGGGGGGAAAAATTATATCTTAAAAATGAGAAATACAATTGACAGGCGAATGAAGGCATGGTCTCCATGGACCCGTAGGTATACATTACAACTATACATACTATTTGTATACCCTGTATATGTAAATATACAAGTAATGTAACAACTAACTGAGTTAATTGTTTGAATACCCAGTATATACTGAGTTGTATATCAATGTTTGAATTGTTAATATTTCTGCTATTCAATGTTTATAAAATATGAATTATTTGTAAATGTTTGTTTTGTGTTAATAATTAATATTGAAACAGTAAAAATGTTCTTGCATTTAAAAAAATTTATATTAATGTTCTTGCGATTGTTATATATTTGAATATTGAGTTATATAATTGAGTTAATCAACGCGAGCCGTTAGGCGACTTGATAAGTTAGTCAACGCTGAGCTTTAGTAAATCAACGGAAAGCGTTGGTAAACGCAAAGCGTTAACCAACGCTAAACGTAAGCTAAAGCGAACCGTTAGTCAGCCAACGCGAAGCGTTGGTCAATGAGAAGCGACAGTTATTCAAAGCGAATCGTTTGTGATTCAACGCGAAGCGTGATTTCACGCGAATCGTTAATGCTTAAAGTAAACGTGAAAAGTTAGTTAAATCGTAGCGATAATTAACGCGAAGCGAAAGCAAGCGTAAGTTATATTACGCAAAGAGTTAGCTGACGCGAAGCGTCAGTCGATATACAGCACTAGATAACGAGAGGAAGGTAACGCGGAGCGTAAGCAAGTTAACGCTGAGCGAACGGAAGTTAACGCGAAGCGCTAGTATATCAACGCATAGCGTTGGTAAACGCAAAGCGTTTACCAACGCGAACTGTAAGTTCAAGCGAGCCGTAAGTCAGCCAACGCGAAGCGTTGGTCAATGAGAATCGTTAGTCAATAGGAAGTGTTAAGTCAACGCGAAACGTTATTAAATCAACACGAGGCGTTAGTAAACGCAAAGCGTTTACCATCGCGAAACGTTCGCTAGAGCGAACCGTAAGTTAGCCAACGCAAAGCGTTGGTTAATGCGAAACGAAAATTATTCATAGCGAAACGTTGGTAACGCAAAGCGTTAACCAATGCGAAGCGTTGGTCAATCAGAAGCGTTAGTCAATAGGAAGTGTCAGGTCAACGCGAAGCATTAGTAAATCGACGCGAAACGTAAGGCGAACCGTAAGTCAGGCAACGCGAAACGTTGTTTAATGAGAATCGTTAGTTATTCAAAGCGAAGCGTCGGTGATTCGCGAAGTGTGATTTCACACGAATCGTTAATCAACGCAAAGCGTTAACCAACGCGAATCGTAAGCTTAAGCGAGCCGTAAGTCAGCCAACGCAAAGCGTTGGTCAATGTGAAGCGTTAGTCAATAGGAAGTGTTAGATCAACGCGAAGCGTTAGTAAACGCAAAGTGAAACGAAAGCCAAAGCGAATCGTAAGATAGCCAACGCGAAGCGTTGGTTAGTGAGAAGCGTTAGTTATTCAAAGTGAATCATGGGTAATTTGCGAAGCGTAATTTTACGACAATCGTTAAACAACGCAAAGCGTTAACCAAGGCGAAACGTTAGCTAAAGCGAACCGTAAGTTAGCCAACGCGAAGCGTTAGTTAATAGGAAGTGGTAGGTAAAAGCAAAGCTTTTACCAACGCGAAACGTAAGCTTAAGTGAACCGTAAGTAAGCCAATGCGAAGCGTTGGCCAATGAAAAGCGTTAGCTATCCAAAGCGAAGTGATTCGCGAAGCGTGATTTCACGCGAATCGTTACCCAACGCAAAGCATGAATCAACTCGAAACGTAAGTTACCGCGAACCGTATGTTAGCCAACGCAAAGTGTTAGTAAACCAACGCATAGCGTTTGTAAAGGCAAACCGTTAACCAATGCGACTCGCAATCTAAAGCGAACCGTAAGTCAACCAACGCGAAGCGTTGGTCAATGAGAAGCGTTGGTCAATGAGAAGCGTTGGTCAATAGGAAGCGTTAGGTCAACGCGTAACGTAGTCTGAAGCGAACCGTAAGTCAGCCAACGCGAAGCGTTGGCCAATGTGAAGCGTTAGTTATGCAAAGCGAAGCGTCAGTGATTCGCGAAGCGAGAATTTAAGCGAACCGTTAACCAACGCAAAGCGTTAACCAACGCGAAACTTCAGCTTAAGCGAAACGTAAGTCAGCCAACGCGAAGCGTTGGTCAATGAGAATCGTTAGTTTCTTAAAGCGAAACGTTGGTGATTTGCGAAGCGTGATTTCACGCGAATCCTTAATTAATGCAAACCGTTTACCAACGCGAACCGTAAGTTCAAGCGAGCCGTAAGTCAGCCAACGCGAAGCGTTGGTCAAAGAGAAGCGTGAGTCAATAGATTGTGTTAGATCAACGCGAAACGAAAGCTAAAGCGAACCGTAAGACAGCCAACGCAAAGCGTTGGTCAATGTGAAGCGTGAGTTTTGCAAAACAAAGCGCCAGTGATTCGCGAAGCGAGATTTCAAGCAAATCGTTAACCAACGCAAAGCATTAGACAACGCGAAACGTAAGCTAAAGCGAACCGTAAATCAGCCAACGCGAAGCGTTGGTCAATGAGAAGCGATAGTTATTCAAAGCGAATCGTTTGTGATTCAATGCAAAGCGTGATTTCACGCGAATCGTTAATGCTTAAAGTAAATGTGAAAAGTTAGTTAAATCGTAGCGATAGTTAACGCGAAGAGAAAGCACGCGTAAGTTATATTACGCAAAGAGTTAGCTGACGCGAAGCGTCAGTCGATACACAGCAGTAGATTACGAGAGGAAGTTAACGCGGAGAGTAAGCAAGTTAATGCTTAGCGTAAGCAAGTTAAGGCGAAACGCTAGTTAAACGAAGCATAGGGTTAGTAAACACATAGCGTTAACCAACGCAAACTGTAACCTTAAGCGAGCCGTAAGTCAGCCAACGCGAAGCGTTGGTCAATATGAATCGTCAGTCAATAGAAAGTGTTAACTCAACGCGAACGTTATTCAATCATCGCGAAGCGTTGGAAAACGCAAAGCGTTAACTAAAGCGAACCGTAAGTCAGCCAACGCGAAGCGTTGGTTACTAAGAAACGTAAGTTATTCAAAGCGAAACGTTGGTGATTCGCGAAGCGTTATTTCACGCAAATCGTTAATTAACGCAAAGCGTTAATCAACGCGAAGCGTTGATCAATCAGAAACGTTAGTCAATAGGAAGTGACAGGTAAACGCGAAGCGTTAGTAAATCGACGCGAAACGTAAGCTAAAGAGAACTGTAAAACAGCCAACGCGAAGCGTTGGTCAATGTGATGCGTGAGTTATGCAAAGCAAAGGGCCAGTGATTCGCGAAGCGAGATTTCAAGCAAATTGTTAACCAACGCAAAGCATTAACCAACACTAAACGTAAGTTAAAGCGAACTGTTAGTCAGCCAACGCGAAGCGTTGGTCAATGAGAAGCGATAGTTATTCAATGCGAATCGTTTGTGATTGAACGCGAAGCGTCATTTCACGCAAATTGTTAATACTTAAAGTAAACGTGAAAAGTTAGTTAAATCGTAGCGAAAGTTAACGCGAAGCGAAAGCACGCGTAAGTTATATTACGCAAAGAGTTACCTGACGCGAAGCGTCAGTCGATACACGGCACTAGATTACGAGAGGAAGTTAACGCGGAGCGTAAGCAAGTTAACGCTGAGCGTAAGGAAGTTAACGCGAAGCGCTAGTAAATCTAGTTGGTAAACGCAAAGCGTTAGTCCATCAACGCGAATCAAGAGCCGATGCTGCGTTAGAAAGTCGCGTAAGTGGCGATATATATCGATATGTATATATATATATATATATATATATATATATATATATATATATATATATATATATATATATATATATATATATATATATATATATATATATATATATATATATAAATATATATATATATGTATATATATATATTTATATATATATATATATACATATATATATATGTATATTTATATATATGAATATATAATTGTATATATATATATATATATATATATATACATGTTTTTAAATGTATACGTGTATATATGATGTATAAAAATTTTATAGATGATTTTTGATAAGACAGATGGACCTTTGAATTGAATAAACTTTTTGCAAAATTTTCTGCAAAATCTGTTCCTACTATTTTGACCTACCTGAGACCAACTATTTTTTTGAAAAAGAAAATCAGTTAAACCTTGACCTTATATATACACCTGGTTAACAAAACTAAAATAAACATAAAAACAATACTATTTGATGTATGTTATGTTTGCACAAATTTTGAGAATACGGTTGACTTTATGAAAAAAGTTTTCGAACAAAAGTTGTTTATTTTAAAGAGAAGAAGATTTTTTGGAAAAAAAATTTTTTTCTATCTCCTATGGTTTCAAAGATATAATTTTTCCCCCCTAGCGAGGGGAAACACGTTCCGATTTTGCCCATTAACGAACTTGACCTTACTTTTTTGGTCTAGAACACACACAAAAATTTTCAACTCGTTATCTCTTTTCGTTCTTCAGTTATCGTGTTCACAGTAGGACGGACAGACGAATAAGGCCGAATTAGGCCATTTTATGAATACCTTTGTGAAGAATTTTTGTCAAGGATTACTATTTTCAAGCGTTACAAAGACGGGACTAAACATAATATACCTTGTATATTTACATATACAGGGTATACAAATAGTATGTATAGTTGTAATGTATACCTACGGGTCCATGGAGACCATGCCTTCATTCGCCTGTCAATTGTATTTCTCATTTTTTTCATTTTTGAGGACAAATTTTGAGAAAACTGTTGAGTTTATGAAAAAAGTTTTCAAACAAAAGTTGTTTATTTTAAAAAGAAGAAGATTTTATGTTAACAAATTTTTTTTCTATCTCCTATGGTTTCAAAGAAATAATTTTTCCCCCCTAGCGGGGGGAAACAAGTTCCAATTTTGCCCTTTAACGAACTTGACCTTACTTTTTTGGTCTAGAACACACACAAAAATTTTCAGCTCGTTATCTGTTTTCGTTTTTGAGTTATCCGCTTCACAGACGGACAGACGGACAGACGAACAGAAGGACAGACGGACAGAAGGACAGACGAACGGACATGTGAAAAAGGCCGAATTAGGCCATTTTATGAATACCTTGGTGAAGCATTTTTGTCAAGGATTAATATTTTCAAGCGTTACAAAGTCGGGACTAAACTCAATATACCTTGTATATTTACAAATATACTGGGTATAACATGGTATATTATGTTTAGTCCCGTCTTTGTAACGCTTGAAAATAGTAATCCTTGACAAAAATTCTTCACAAAGGTATTCATAAAATGGCCTAATTCGGCCTTATTCGTCTGTCCGTCCGACTGTGAACACGATAACTGAAGAACGAAAAGAGATAACGAGTTGAAAATTTTTGTGTGAGTTCTAGACCAAAAAAAAAAGGTCAAGTTCGTTAATGGGCAAAATCGGAACGTGTTTCCCCTCGCTAGGGGGGAAAAATTATATTTTTGAAACCATAGGAGATAGAAAAAAAATTTGTAGACAAAAAATCTTCTTCTCTTTAAAATAAACAACTTTTGTTCGAAAACTTTTTTCATAAAGTCAACCGTTTTCTCAAAATTTGTGCAAACATAACATACATCAAATAGTATTGTTATACCCAGTATATTTGTAAATATACAAGGTATATTAAGTTTAGTCCCGACTTTGTAACGCTTGTAAATATTAATCCTTGACAAAAATGCTTCACCAAGGTATTCATAAAATGGCCTAATTCGGCCTTTTTCACATGTCCGTCCGTCTGTCCTTCTGTCCGTCTGTCCGTCTGTCCGTCTGTGAAGCGGATAACTCAAAAACGAAAAGAGATAACGGGCTGAAAATTTGTGTGTGTGTTCTAGACCAAAAAAGTAAGGTCAAGTTCGTTAATGGGCAAAATCGGAACGTGTTTCCCCCCGCTAGGGGGGAAAAATTATATCTTTGACACCATAGGAGATAGAAAAAAAATTTTTAAACATAAAATCTTCTTCTTTTTAAAATAAACAACTTTTGTTTGAAACTTTTTTCATAAACACAACAGTTTTCTCAAAATTTGTCCTCAAAGATGAAAAAAATGAGAAATACAATTGACAGGCGAATGAAGGCATGGGCTCCATGGACCCGTAGGTATACATTACAACTATACATACTATTTGTATACCCTGTATATGTAAATATACAAGTAATGTAACAACTAACTGAGTTAATTGTTTGAATACCCAGTATATACTGAGTTGTATATCAATGTTTGAATTGTTAATATTTCTGCTATTCAATGTTTATAAAATATGAATTATTTGTAAATGTTTGTTTTGAGTTAATAATTAATATTGAAACAGTAAAAATGTTCTTGCATTTAAAAAAATTTATATTAATGTTCTTGCGATTTTAATATATTTAAATATTGAGTTACATAATTGAGTTAATCAACGCGAGCCGTTAGGCGACTTGATAAGTAAGTCAACGCTGAGCTTTAGTAAATCAACGGAAAGCGTTGGTAAACGCAAAGCGTTAACCAACGCTAAACGAATGGTAAACGCAAAGCGTTAACCAACGCTAAACGTAAGCTAAAGCGAACCGTAAGTCAGCCAACGCGAAGCGTTGGTCAATGTGAAGCGATAGTTATTCAAAGCGAATCGTTTGTGATTCAACGCGAAGCGTGATTTCACGCGAATCGTTAATGCTTAAAGTAAACGTGAAAAGTTAGTTAATTCGTAGCGATAATTAACGCGAAGCGAAAGCACGCGTAAGTTATATTACGCAAAGAGTTAGCTGACGCGAAGCGTCAGTCTATATACAGCACTAGATTACGAGAGGAAGGTAACGCGGAGCGTAAGCAAGTTAACGCTGAGCGAAAGGAAGTTAACGCGAAGCGCTAGTATATCAACGCATAGCGTTGGTAAACGCAAAGCGTTTACCAACGCGAACTGTAAGTTCAAGCGAGCCGTAAGTCAGCCAACGCGAAGCGTTGGTCAATGAGAATCGTTAGTCAATAGGAAGTGTTAAATCAACGCGAAACGTTATTAAATCAACGCGAGGCGTTAATAAACGCAAAGCGTTTACCATCGCGAAACGGTCGCTAGAGCGAACCGTAAGTTAGCCAACGCGAAGCGTTGGTTAATGCGAAACGAAAATTATTCATAGCGAAACGTTGGTAACGCAAAGCGTTAACCAACGCGAAGCGTTGGTCAATCAGAAGCGTTAGTCAATAGGAAGTGTCAGGTCAACGCGAAGCGTTAGTAAATCGACGCGAAACGTAAGCTAAAGCGAACCGTAAGTCAGGCAACGCGAAGCTTTGGTTAATGAGAATCGTTAGTTATTCAAAGCGATGCGTCGGTGATTCGCGAAGCGTGATTTCACACGATCGTTAATCAACGCAAAGCGTTAACCAACGCGAATCGTAAGCTTAAGCGAGCCGTAAGTCAGCCAATGCAAAGCGTTGGTCAATGTGAAGCGTTAGTCAATAGGAAGTGTTAGTAAACGCAAAGTGAAACGAAAGCCAAAGCGAATCGTAAGATAGCCAACGCGAAGCGTTGGTTAGTGAGAAGCGTTAGTTATTCAAAGTGAAGCATGGGTAATTTGCGAAGCGTAATTTTACGACAATCGTTAAACAACGCAAAGCGTTAACCAAGGCGAAACGTAAGCTAAAGCGAACCGTAAGTTAGCCAACGCGAAGTGTTAGTTAATAGGAAGTGGTAGGTAAAAGCAAAGCTTTTACCAACGCGAAACGTAAGCTAAAGTGAACCGTAAGTTAGCCAACGCGAAGCGTTGGCCAATGATAATGGTTAGCTATCCAAAGCGAAGTGATTCGCGAAGCGTGATTTCACGCGAATCGTTACCCAACGAAAAGCATGAATCAACTCGAAACGTAAGTTACCGCGAACCGTATGTTAGCCAACGCAAAGTGTTAGTAAACCAACGCATAGCGTTTGTAAAGGCAAACCGTTAACCAATGCGACTCGTAATCTAAAGCGAACCGTAAGTCAACCAACGCGAAGCGTTGGTCAATGAGAAGCGTTGGTCAATAGGAAGCGTTAGGTCAACGCGTAACGTAGTCTGAAGCGAACCGTAAGTCAGCCAACGCGAAGCGTTGGCCAATGTGAAGCGTTAGTTATGCAAAGCGAAGCGTCAGTGATTCGCGAAGCGAGAATTTAAGCGAATCGTTAACCAACGCAAAGCGTTAACCAACGCGAAACTTCAGCTAAAGCGAAACGTAAGTCAGCCAACGCGAAGCGTTGGTCAATGAGAAGCGATAGTTATTCAAAGCGAATCGTTTGTGATTCAACGCAAAGCGAGAGTAAGCAAGTTAACGCTGAGCGTAAGCAAGTTAACGCGAAACGCTAGTTAAACGAAGCATAGGGTTAGTAAACGCAAAGCGTTTACCAACGCAAACTGTAACCTTAAGCGAGCCGTAAGTCAGCCAACGCGAAGCGTTGGTCAATGTGAATCGTTAGTCAATAGAAAGTGTTAACTCAACGCGAACGTTATTCAATCATCGCGAAGCGTTGGAAAACGCAAAGCGTTAACTAAAGCGAACCGTAAGTCAGCCAACGCGAAGCGTTGGTTACTAAGAAACGTAAGTTATTCAAAGCGAAACGTTGGTGATTCGCGAAGCGTTATTTCACGCGAATCGTTAATTAACGTAAAGCGTTAATCAACGCGAAGCGTTGATCAATCAGAAACGTTAGTCAATAGGAAGTGACAGGTAAACGCGAAGCGTTAGTAAATCGACGCGAAACGTAAGCTAAAGAGAACTGTAAAACAGCCAACGCGAAGCGTTGGTCAATGTGAAGCGTGAGTTATGCAAAGCAAAGCGCCAGTGATTCGCGAAGCGAGATTTCAAGCAAATCGTTAACCAACGCAAAGCATTAACCAACACTAAACGTAAGCTAAAGCGAACTGTAACGCAAAGCGTTGGTCAATGAGAAGCGATAGTTATTCAATGCGAATCGTTTGTGATTGAACTTGAAGCGTCATTTCACGCAAATTGTTAATACTTAAAGTAAACGTGAAAAGTTAGTTAAATCGTAGCGATAGTTAACGCGAAGCGAAAGCACGCGTAAGTTATATTACGCAAAGAGTTACCTGACGCGAAGCGTCAGTCGATACACGGCACTAGATTACGAGAGGAAGTTAACGCGGAGCATAAGCAAGTTAACGTTGAGCGTAAGGAAGTTAACGCGAAGCGCTAGTAAATCTAGTTGGTAAACGCAAAGCGTTAGTCCATCAACGCGAATCAAGAGCCGATGCTGCGTTAGAAAGTCGCGTAAGTGGCGATATATATCGATATGTATATTTATATATATATATATATATATATATATATATATATAAATATATATATATATTTATATATATTTATATATATGTATATATGTATATATATAAATATATATATACATATATATACACATACATATATATACATATACATATATATATATATATATATATATATATATAAATATATATTTATATATACATATATATACATGTTTATAAATGTATACGTGTATATAGTAAATCTAGTTGGTAAACGCAAAGCGTTAGTCCATCCACGCGAATCAAGTGCCGATGCTGTGTTAGAAAGTCGCGTAAGTGGCGATATATATCGATATGTATATTTATATATATATATATATATTTATATATATACATATATACATATATACATATATATATATATATATATATATATATATATATATATATATATATATATATATGTATATATGTATATATATATATTTATATATATATATATATATATATGAATATATAAATATATAATTGTATATATATATATATATATATATATTTATATATATATATATATATATATATATATATATTTATACATATATATATATATATATATATATATATATATATATTTATATATATATATATATATATATATATATATGTTTATAAATGTATACGTGTATATATGATGTATAAAAATTTTATAGATGATTTTTGATAAGACAGAAGGACCTCTGAATTGAATAAACTTTTTGCAAAATTTTCTGCAAAATCTGTTCCTACTATTTTGACCTACTACCTGAGACCAACTATTTTTTTGAAAAAGAAAATCAGTTAAACTTTGACCTTATATATACACCTGGTTAACAAAACTAAAATAATCATAAAAACAATACTATTTGATGTATGTTATGTTTGCACAAATTTTGAGAAAACGTATGACTTTATGAAAAAAATTTTCGAACAAAAGTTGTTTATTTTAAAGAAAAGAAGATTTTTTGTTAACAAATTTTTTTTCTTACGGTTCGCTTTAGCTTACGTTTCGCTTTAGCTTACGTTTCGCGTCGATTTACTAACGCTTCGCGTTGACCTGACACTTCCTATTGACTAACGCTTCTGATTGACCAACGCTTCGCGTTGGTTAACGCTTTGCGTTACCAACTTTTCGCTATGAATAATTTTCGTTTCGCATTAACCAACGCTTCTGGTTAACTTACGGTTCGCTCAAGCGAACGTTTTGCGATGGTAAACGCTTTGCGTTTACTAACGCTTTGTTTATCCGTATGTTGTTTATTTGTTTATCCGTAATCAGGCGAGTGTCCACCTTTCTGACCTGCCACCCAGAGCAAGGGTTGACGAGTTGCCGCGTCGAATTCGTGAGTGGTACTCTATAAAAACCTGGCGCCCAACATAATTTTTTTTTGTTTCGAATTGGTGCTACAATTTGTCGGCTAGCCATCACCTTGTTGATTCCAAGGTGGTGAAACTACCGTCACAATATATATATATATATATATATATATATATATATATATATTTTTATATATTTATTATACGAACTTTTAAACAGTTGAAAATATTGATTGCTGAAAAAATTTGTGTAATAGGTGTTCACAAAATGACCTAATTAGTCCAGTGTTGAAAGTTCATATATCTGTCCGACTGTCTATCCGATACGACACGATAACTCAAATACGAAAAAAAATGTTTACAAGTAATGTACCAACTAACTGACTTAATTATTTAAATACCTGGTTTATACTTTACTGGTTATTAATGTTTGAATTCTTTACAATTCAAAATTAATAAAATATGAATTATGTGTAAATATTTGTTTTTAATTAAAGTAATAAAACAATATCATGGTTCGCGTTAATTAACTCTTCGAAATATATATATATATCATATATACCGGGTATAAAAACTGAAGTTAAGTTCTTGAATGGGCTAAATTGGACCGTGCATTCCCCGCCAGGAGGGAAATATCCATAGGACATATAAGATGTAGAAAAAAAGCTTACAGACAAAAAATATTTATTTTACCCTTATATTTATTTTAAAATCGGTCAGAAAAATCTGTACGGCTCAATCCCATACAGTGGCCGGCATTTTCAAAGATGCCTACCTTATCAAATATTCTTTTATGGAAATTTTAAAAATTTCAATGAGAAAGCTACAAAGAAAATGCAAAAAATTGAATTTCTAAGTGGTGTTAATACATGATTTTCGCTACAATCCTGTTAACTTGACTGTAAGAAAAAAACTAACTTATCGATAACAAGATATATCCCTTATATGATATATTTTTCAAACAAAAGTTAAAAAAAAAGGTAAAATAACAACTAATTGCGTTAGGTAATTGATTAAATACCCCGTATGTACTGAGTCTATGAACAAAGTTTCTTTTTTTAACAAAGACACATTTTTATACCCAGTATATTTGTAAATATACAAGGTATATTAAGTTTAGTCCCGACTTTGTAACGCTGGAAAATATTAATCCATGACAAAAATGCTTCAAAATGATATTTATAAAATGGCCTAATTCGGCCGTTTTCACATGTCCGTCTGTCTGTCCGTCCGTCTGTGAAGCCGATAACTCAAGAACGTAAAGAGATAACGAGCTGAAAATTTTTGTGAGTGTTCTAGAGCAAAAAAGTAAGGTCAAGTTCGTTAATGGGCAAAATCGAAACATGTTTCCCCCCACTATGAGGGGGGTAAATACCCGCCTTTGAAACCGTAAGAGATAGAAAAAAAATTTTGAGACAAAAAATCTTCTTTTTAAAATAATCATCTTTTGTTTGAAAAATTTTTCCATAAACTCAATAGTTTTCTCATAATTTGTGCAGAAAGAGCAAATAAGAGGGGGGAATTACACATCTTTGAAACCGTAAGAGTCAGAAAAAAAATTTGCAGACAAAAAATCTTCTTCTCTTTAAACTAAACAATTTATGTGGACACGGAAGTATACACAAACAAACAAATATTAATAAACAAATCACTTCAGAAAGAAGTAAATACTATCTAATAAATAAAAAATTAGAATAATATGAAAAAGTTGGCTGTCACATCACAATCGTCTTTGGTGTAGAGGAAGCACACTGGACTAGTTATCCAGAGGCCCGAGGTTCGATTCCTGGTTGACGAGTTAATTTTTTCATATAAGTATTTAATTTAATTCATAAATTCAATGACAATGAAATTTGTCGGAGTATACGCTATAGTCTTCTACAGTTTGTCATACGTATTCGAAAAAGAATTAGGACAAACAACGTTATGTGGACACGAAAATATACACAAACAAACAAATATTAATAAACAAATCACTTCAGAAAGAAGTAAATACTATCTAATAAATAAAAAATTAGAATAATATGAAAAAGTTGGCTGTCACATCACAATCGTCTTTGGTGTAGAGGAAGCACACTGGACTAGTTATCCAGAGGCCCGAGGTTCGATTCCTGGTTGACGAGTCAATTTTTTCATATAAGTATTTAATTTAATTAATAAACAACTTTTGTTTGAAACACTTTTTCATAAACTCAATAGTTTTCGCAAAATCTGTCCTCAAAGTTGAAAAAAATTGATAAATACAATTGATAAGCGAATGAAGGCATGGTCTCCATGTACACACGGGCACATGACAAACATAACATACATCAAATAATATAGTTTTTATGTTTATTTCAGTTTTGTAAACCAGGTGAATATATAAGTTCAAGGTGTAAGTGATTTTCCTTTTCAAAGAAATAGTTGGTCTCTCATTATCTATATATAATGTACATATATATGTATATATATATATATATATATATATTTATATATATATTTGAATACAAATATATGTATATATATGTATATATATATATATATATATATATATATATATATATATATATATATATATATTTATATATATATATATATATATATTTATATATATATATATATATATATATATATATATATATATATATATATACATATATATACATTGTATTCAAACGCAGCATCGGCTATTGCTTCGCGTTGATAAACTAACGATTCTCGTCGCCTTAATTTAACGCTTGGAGTCAAAAAACGATCGCGGATGATTTACATCAGCGTTGATTAACTAATGCTAAGCGTTGTCCTTACACTTTCTGTTGACTAACACTTCTCATTGACGCTTCGCTTGAATACGGTTCGCTGTAGCTTACGATGCACGTTGGTAAACGCAAAGCCTTGACCTAACACTTCATACTGACTAACGGTTCTCATTGACCAACGCTTCGCGTTGGCTGACTTACGGCTCGCTTTAGCTAACGTTTCGCGTTGGTTAATTATTCGCTTGGCATAACGTTTCGCGCATCAATGACGCTTCGCTTTGCATAACTTACGCTTCTAATTAACCAACGCTCCGCGTTGGCTGACTGATGGTTCGCTGCAGCTTATGCTTCGCGTTAGTAAACGCTTTGCTAACGCTTCGCGTTGACCTAACGCTTCATTTTGACTTACCCTTCGCGTTGAGGGATTTACGGTTCGCTTTAGCTTACATTTCGCTTTGCGTTTACAAACGCTTTGCGTTGATACTAACTAACGCTCCGCATTGATTAACTATCGCTTCGCGTTGATTAACTAACGCTTCGCGTTGATTAACTATAGCTTCGCGTTGATTAACTTACGTTTCGCGTTGACTAACTAACGCTTCGCGTTGATGAACTAACGCTTCGCGTTGATTAACTAACGCTTCGCGTTGATTAACTCACGCTTCGTGTTGACTAACTAACGCTTCGCGCTGATTATCTACCGCTTCGCATAGATTATCTAACGCTTCGCGTTGATTAACTAACGCTTCGCGTTGACTAACTAACGCTTCGCGTTGATTAACTAACGCTTCGCGTTGATTATCTAACGCTTCGCGTTGACCTTACGCTTTCTATTGACTATATATATATATATATTTATATATATATATATACATATATATACATTGTATTCAAACGCAGCATCGGCTATTGCTTCGCGTTGATAAACTAACGATTCTCGTCGCCTTAATTTAACGCTTGGAGTCAAAAAACGATCGCGGATGATTTACATCAGCGTTGATTAACTAATGCTAAGCGTTGTCCTTACACTTTCTGTTGACTAACACTTCTCATTGACGCTTCGCTTGAATACGGTTCGCTGTAGCTTACGATGCACGTTGGTAAACGCAAAGCCTTGACCTAACACTTCATACTGACTAACGGTTCTCATTGACCAACGCTTCGCGTTGGCTGACTTACGGCTCGCTTTAGCTAACGTTTCGCGTTGGTTAATTATTCGCTTGGCATAACGTTTCGCGCATCAATGACGCTTCGCTTTGCATAACTTACGCTTCTAACTGACCAACGCTCCGCGTTGGCTGACTGATGGTTCGCTGCAGCTTATGCTTCGCGTTAGTAAACGCTTTGCTAACGATTCGCGTTGACCTAACGCTTCATTTTGACTTACCCTTCGCGTTGAGGGATTTACGGTTCGCTTTAGCTTACATTTCGCTTTGCGCTTACAAACGCTTTGCGTTGATAAACTAACGCTCCGCATTGATTAACTATCGCCTCGCGTTGATTAACTAACGCTTCGCGTTGATTAACTAACGCTTCGCGTTGATTAACTATAGCTTCGCGTTGATTAACTTACGTTTCGCGTTGACTAACTAACGCTTCGCGTTGATGAACTAACGCTTCGCGTTGATTAACTAACGCTTCGCGTTGATTAACTCACGCTTCGTGTTGACTAACCAACGCTTCGCGCTGATTATCTACCGCTTCGCGTAGATTATCTAACGCTTCGCGTTGATTAACTAACGCTTCGCGTTGACTAACTAACGCTTCGCGTTGATTAACTAACGCTTCGCGTTGATTATCTAACGCTTCGCGTTGACCTTACGCTTTCTATTGACTAACGTTTCTCATGACCAACGCTTCGCTGACCAATGCTTGGATGACTTACGGTTCACTTAAGCTTACGTTTCGCGTTGGTTAACGCTTTGCATTTACAAAAGATGATTTTACGATTCGCGTAAAATCGCGCTTCGCGAATCACCAAAGCCAATCATCGGCGCTTCGCTTTGAATAACTAACGCTTCTCATTAACCTCGCGTTTTAACTTCGCGTTGGCTTACTTATTGTTCCATTTACCTTACGTTTCGCGTTGGCAAACGCATCGCGTTTACCAATGCCTTGCGTTGATTTACTAACGCTTGGCGTTGACCTTACACTTCCTATTGACGAACGCTTCTCATTGACCAACGCTTCTCATGGGCCAACGCTTCTCATTGACCAACCCTTCTCATTGATGGTTCGATTTATGGTTCACTTGACCTTACGTTTCTCGTTGGTTAACGATTCGCGTGAAATCACGCTTCGCAAATCTCTGACACTCCACTTTGGATAACTAACGCTTCTCATTGACCAACGCTTCGCTTTGGCTGAGCTACGATTCGCTTAAGTTTACGTTTCGCGTTGATTTACTAACGCTTCACGTTGACCTAACACTTCCTATTGACTAACGCTTCTCATTGATCAACGCTTCGCGTTGGGTGGCTAACGGTTTGCTTTAGCTTGCGTTTCACGTTGGTTAACGCTTTGCGTTTGCTAACGCTATGTGTTGATTTATCAGCGCTTCGCGTTAACTTGCTTACGCTCTGCGTTTAATTGCATACGCTCCGCGTTAACTTCCTCTCGTTAGCTAGTACTGAGTATCGATTGACGCTTCGCGTCGGCTAACTCTTCGCGTTGTATAAGTTTTCACGCTTACTTTAAGCATTTACCATTCGCATGAAATCACGCTTCGCGTAGAATCACGGACGGTTCACTTTGAATAATGAATGCTTTTCATTGACCAACGCTTCGCGCTGGCTGGCTTGCGGTTCGCTTTAGCATACGTTTTGCGTTAGTATACGCTTTGCGTTTACCAACGCTTTGCGTTGATTAAATAATGCTTCGCGTTGACCTAACGCTTCCTATTGACAAACGCTGCCCATTGTCCAACGCTTCGCGTTGGTATACTTACGGTTCACTTTAGCTTACGTTTCGCGTTGGTTAATGCATTGTGTTGGTTAACGATTCTCGTGAAATCTCGATTCACGAATCACTGACGCTTCACTTTGGATAACTAACGTTTCTCATTCGTTTCATATCGTTTCAACACTCGAAGTCCTAACACTTCATAATAACTTACGCTTGTCATTTACCAACGCTTCACGTTGGCTGACTCGCGGTTTGCTTTAGCTTACGTTTCGCTTTGATTTACTAACGCTTCGCGTTGACCTAACACTTTCTATATACTTACGCTTCTCATTGACCAACGCTTTGCGTTGGCTGACTTACGGTTCGCTTTAGCTTACGTTTCGCTTACTTTAAGCGTTAATATCGCGTGAAATCAAGCTTCGCGTTGAATCACTGACGATTATCTTTGAATAACTAACGCTTCTCATTGACCAACGCTTTGCGTTGGCTGACTTACGGTTCGCTTTAGTTTATGTTTCACGTTGGTTAACGCTTTGCGTTTACCAACGCTTTACGTTTACCAACGCTTTCCGTTAATTTTCTAAATCTTCGCGTTGATTAACTTTTCGCGTCGCCTAACGGCTCGCGATGACCAATGCTTTGCGTTATCAGTCGGTCGCATTGTTTAACTCAATTATATAACTCAATATTTAAATATATAAAAATCGCAAGAACATTAATATCAATTTTTTTAAATTTTTTTAAATGCATGAACATTTTTACTGTTTCAATATTAATTATTAACACAAAACAAACATTTACAAATCTAGAGCACGGTAGTGCACAAGGTCGAGTTTAAGGGACATTTGGTCTTCTTACTTACAGTGCTATTACTACTAGAAATATCATAGATAATTTGACCCCGAAATATCTTCTGGACGAAACCAGCAACAGTGCTGATTTTTTGATAGTTCATATTTTATAAACATTGAATAGGCAGAAATATTAACAATACAAAGTATATACAACTCAGTATATACTGGGTATTCAAACAATTAACTCAGTTAGTTGTTACATTACTTGTTAGTCTTCAAATTTTTTTCTATTTCTTACTGTTTCATTTTTTAGTTAACTGTTAATTAATAATAGTGTGTGTGTTTCAAGACTTTGGTATTGACGTTATTTATTTGGTATTACAACGTTTGTGAATACGATATATGAAACAGGTTACATACCAGAGAATATGAATCAGTCACTGTGCGTTATGTTCCCAAAGAAAACAAATGCAACCACTTTTGAAGACTTTCGTCCCATTAGTTTAATAAATCACATCATAAAAATTATCACCAAAATTATAATAACTCGAATTCGATAAATAATATCTTCTGAAATTTCCGGACAGCAATTCGGTTTTGTGACAAATAAAGGAACTAGTAATGCATTGTTTGCATTACACATGCTTCTAGAAAGATCACTTGAAGTTAATCAAAATATTTTCTTATGTTTTATTGATTTTACTAAAGCTTTTGATAAAGTACAGCATAATGAGCTTATATGTATGTTAGAAACATTAAATATTGCTGATAAAGACTTAAGACTAATAAAATCTCTTTATTGGAGTCAACAAACAGCTGTCCGAGTAAATGGTAATAATAAAACAAAGTTTATAAATATTGAACGCGGTGTAAGACAAGGATGTGTGATGTCAGCCGATCTTTTTAATTTATACTCAGAAATGGTTTTTCGTGGCCTAAATGAGAATTACGGTATACAAATAAATGGGCATGTAATAAACAATTTACGCTATGCTGATGACTCTCTCTTAATTGCGAGTAATGAACTAGATCTACAGTAAAAAAAAAAAAACTGATCTAGGTAAAGGGGACGAATTTGAAATGTTATTTCAAAAACCTAGAGTTCTCACTAATTATCATTCGATAATATAATGTTTTTAGATCTACAATGTTTATTAAACGAACTTAATACACGAGTGCAACTTTATGGCCTTGAAATAAATTTTAAAAAGACAGTCTCTATGATTGTATCCAAAAGCTCCAACATCACTCTAAATTTAAAATTAAATAATAATGATATAAAACAAGTTCACCAACAAAAATACTTAGGTCAAATAGTGACAAGTGATGGGAAAAGTGATACGGAAATTAAAAATAAGATATTTATGACCAAACAAAGTTTTGGTAATTTAAAATCATTACTTACGAACAACAATATTAGTGTTAATACAAAGGTGAGGATGATAGAATGCTACATATGGTCTGTGTTAATGTACGGCTGCGAATCGTGGACAATATCACAGCGAATGCAGTCAGCGTTGCTAGCATTTGAGATGTGGATCTGGCGTAGAATTAAAAAAATATCATGGACTGAACATATCTCCAATGAAACAGTACTAAATAGTATTGGTGTTAAAAGACTTTTATTAAGTACAATTAGATTAAGGCAATTGCAATTTTTGGGTCATGTGATTAGACAGCAGTCGATAGAACATTTAGTACTTACCGGAAAAATCGTCGGGAAAAAATCTAGAGGACGCAAAAGAAACATGTTAATAAAGTCCCTCGACATACAGAACTTATCGATTTCTGAACAAATTCACATGGCCTACAATCGTGATTCATGGAAAGCCATGTTAGCCAACGTCCGACAGGACATGGTAATTTAGTAGTAGTAGTAGTTTGTGTACGTGTGTGCTTCTGTGTTTTCTGTGTGGTTATAGTATAATGATTGATAATCTTACATGATAGCCGTAGGTGGTAATAACAATATAACACAAATAGTTACTGCAGTAATCAATAATTTTTCCAGAAATAATTCACAAAACTGCGTCTACACAATTTCAATATTTTCTTGAAAATAAATATATTTTACACAAACACAAAGTGTTGTAGTTGTTATGTAATGTTTGTTTCTTAATTGTATTATTAAGTGTTTCGTTTTATTTTATTTTAAAGAATTATAGTCCTGGCCAAAGATACTGTTTGTTTAAAAAAAATTATACAGAAAGTCGAAACAAATTTTTTAATATCGTTTGTCTTTATTTCCCGAAAATTTTTGAATTTGTTGTAAACATGTATATCAACAAAATAAAACATAAAATTTATTGACAATTTTTAAATATTATTGCTTAACTACGAGGAATGGAATCCATGTGTAATCCACGTTAAATCGTAAAGCCATACATATATATATATATATATATATTATATATATATATATATATATATTATATATATATATATATATATATTATATATATATATATTATATATATATATATATATATATATTATATATATATATATATATATATATATATATATATATATATATATATATATATATATATATATATATTAAAAACAATGAATCCCTATTTCTCTTACATAAAATTTAATGAAATTTTTTTATTCTTATGGTTTAACTACGAGGAATGGAATCCATGTGTAATACACGTTAAATCGTAATGGCATTACGATTTATCAAGGTGGGATCGATGGACATTTGAAGAAATTTTTGCAAAATTTTGACTTCGGTACGGGACCAATAGCATTTCCAATAGTATTTCCTTTAGGAGGAAATTCGCTAAAATGTCTTAATTGCCTTATGAAGTAATATTGAAATAGGCTAGGTGCCTTTATGAATGATAATAAAAAAGCTCTCAGGCTTCGGTTTGATTAAACAAATGTTCGTAGAATGTTCTATTTTCGGTGGGTATGTATCGTAGCATGTCCTTCAAATCGTTTAATTTCTCTTTTGAAACATTATTTCGAGCTTCTAATGATGGCAAAGTGTAGTTTTTTATTTGGTTTGGAGACTTGCCTTTTTTAAAATGTTGATGCTGTCCCACGGTATCGAATCATTATGTGATTCCTTTAAATCAACATGGTGTAACTTATCTTTTTTAATGCAGATCCAAGAAACAGTTAATATTTTTAACTTTGTAGTATTTAAAAAATCCGTTGAAGCCTTATTCAGGTCTTTGAATTCATTTTGGTCCAAATTAACCATTTCAAATGAATTTTTGTGACATGATTCTCGTATTATTTTTTCCACATCCTTCGGTTCAATACATTTAACTACTTTCTTCTTTTTTCAATTTGAGCAAAATCGCGATCACAGGACATGAAGGAGTGACCACTGACCAAATATTTATGATCAATAATATCATAAATGCCATTAGTTACAAAATAGATCGAGGCAAAAAGAACCATTCTGTTCTTGTTTTGTCCTATGCAGTTATCACTCCAAATAACTGCATGTTTTTTTAAAGTTTAAGATGCCATCATATTTAATACCTTGAATATGGAAGAGCCGACCTCGTTTCCACCTCTTCCCGCATATGACTCATTCCAGAGGCACATGAAAGCTTGTTGATTGTCAGCAATATGAATACATTATTTAATCAATTAACTGGACCTAAACAATAATGCCACGCAACAGCTCTTAACAACCCCAACCTCGCCTCGCTTGCACATAGATACAGACCCTTTTGAGCAAAAGTTAGTTGGCACTTAGACCCTGCCTCAACTTTACATGTGTGTGGGTAAAATTTTAAAAGAAACAGGCAGTGGGATCCTTTTTGATATTATTAGGCTTGGCACTTAGATCGTATTTCCAAATAAATATTGTCTTTTGATTTTTTGGCACTGATCCTTTAGACTTACAACCCTTCAATTATTTTTACAAGAAATACAATTAAATACAACAAACTAAATTACAATTGAATATTGACAATAAATTTGAACAGAATAACAACGTTATTAACTTTTGATATTAGAATATGATATACTAAAAATCGATGGCTTTATATAGTAAATTTTATATAAATTGCTGATATTTTGTTTATGTATGTTATGTATAATATTATTGAAAAAGGCACGTGTTGTCAAATGTTGTGATTGTGACCGGATGCTTGCTTTATATTTTTATTTTGATAGGTCTATTCCAGAATATGTAACTCTTCCCTCCTTCAGATGGTTGTTTAATTTTCCAAGGAAATTGAATAACCGGAGTTGTTGGTTGAGTTGTATGCTCCATAGCTGACCCATCTTCCATTTGCGGTTTTTTCTTGAAATAACGTTTGTGCATGAAAAATATAGAAATATAAATTATTACAGAAATTATAACAATTAGTGAAATGCTGATATGTGTGGTTTGTTAGAATTTTAATAAGTTGAGTTCTTGAGTATTTTCAAGATGTTTTATTTGTAGATTTTCCAAGTTGATATCTATTGCAATATTAATAATATTCACGGTGTTGTAAATGATTTGTTCCAATTCTATATTGTCAACCGATGTATGTTAATTTCCATATGTGATGCCGTTGATATCGTCCTGGCATTGTAAAATTATGTCAAGTCTTCTTACGAAGTTCGTTACATTTTTACCACAATTATTGGTGATATTTAGGTGGACTGACGTTATTACTATGATGTGATTATTTTCAATTTCTTCAATAAAGTCGTTTTCCATTGTGCGATGTAGCGTACAATTAGCCGGTTATTTTCTAAGATCTTGATTTCACATGTATTAGATGTTGGTGATTTTCATGGGTGGACTTTGTTCTATTCGATTGCATGTTTGTTCGAGGAATTGGAATTTATTAGGATTGTACAAAATGTAATTAGTTTTGGGCTGTATGATTTGATGATTTTCAGGTATAGCTCTGAATTTTATTGTTTGAAAGGTCTCGTAAGTAAATTGAGGTATCATAACGACAAATAGGATGTTGCTATTATTATAGTATGGTTTCTAAAGTTCTAATAGTTCGTACAAGTGTTCGTCATTTAGTATGTTAATCTATTTACTGAGTGAATCGTGTACAATAGTTAACTCTTTCTTTGTCAAGATGTGTTTTGATATTATACCGAGTTTTGCTAAACTAAGATTGTATAGTAAAACAGAACTGCGACCGAAATAACTGTTGTTCAATTTTTGGATAATTTTGCATAGCAGATGCTAACATTTGCAATTTGGCCTGTTCAGAATTAATGAAGTTAGTAATATTATCAAAGCGTTGTATCATTTGTGTATTATGTTGGTGTTGTCCTGATATCCTATCTTTGATCAGCAACTGATTATTTTTAAGCGTTTCTATTTGATTATTAATTTCTAATGCATCATCGTTGTCCATGTTACCGGTGATTTTTTTTGATAACGGTTCCTATACCATCTATAAGTCCACGTTTAGATCTATAGTGTTGTATTTCTAGGCTTTTAATTTTATGATCTAAATTTAAGTATTGGTGTTTTAAGTTCACTATGTTATGAAATAGCGCTTCATTGGAATTTGTTTTAAATAAGCTAAGATAAATTTGGTCTAAACTGTTTTTAATGCTAGTTACGTTAATTATATGAATAAGGTTATTGTAATGAGAAGTAAGTTTGGTAGGTCCTAGGTTAAGTGCCAATAGTTCTTTGGTATTAGTAAAGTCATGATATTCGATGTGTTGTGCAATGTTGTAACGTAAAAACCTGAAAGAAGATTACTTTCGTTTAGGTTTTATTTTTGACTTATGATATTTAATATTCTGAGTGGTCTTAAAAGTAAGTTTATTTTCAGACTGTTTTATCTTTTTGTCAAAAGGTGTCCTTAGTTTTGTATTGCGTTGAACATTTTGTAAGTAAATTTCATTATCTAGTTCTGGGGGTTCATTTAAATTTTCGTTATACCGATTGATACGTTCTAATTGTTTTTTGTTCGAATCATCTATTAGTTTTTTGTTTTCATTACTTTCTTCAATACGTTTATTGTTGAATTCGGTAATTGCGTTTTGTTTTGCTTCGATAATTGTTTTATCGTGTATACCTCGTATAATTTCGAACGGCGTTAATCTGGTGGATGAGAGAATTGAATTATTATACGTTATCATTGTCATGTCTAGTAATTCAGTCAGATCTTTGTTTTTATGTTTACTTTTTAAGATTCGTAAAATTTCCAAGATTGTTCTATGTAATCGTTCAACACGAGAATTGCATGTTGAATTGCGTGCGGCTGTTACGTGGGTTTCTATATCATAGGGTTTATGGAATTCGCGTACATCTAAATTAGAGAATTCCAATCCGTTGTCATGTATTATTTTATTTGGGATAACGTTTCGCGCTATATAGTTTTTTAATGCTTTTAGAATTTCTACGGAATTTTTAAAAGGTACGTCGATGCATTCGCCATATTTACTGAATTTATCAACAAGAGTGAGAATGTTTGTTTTTTCAATTGAAAGGATATCGATATGGATTATTTCGAATGGTTTACTGACTATCTCTGTGGGAGATTGTTTCAATTTGAGTGGGTGACGTTCGTATTTAAATTTAAGGCATGTCTCGCATGTGTATATGTAGGTAGTTATTTTCGATTTCATATTATCAAAATAGTATGTACGTTTAAGATGATTGAATGTCTCGTCGATTCCACGATGGACAGATAACTCATGGTATTCTTTTATGAGTTTATTTTGTTCGTCAAGTGTTTGAACATCACTTAAGAGCGTGGTGCAACGTATAAGTTTATATTATGAAAAATATTCGTCATAAGTTTTACTTATAAGTTTGAATGTAGTATCGTCAGTGTGGATAGCATTCAATTTTGTAGGACTCATGTATTCTTTAAAGATTGAATTACATTTGTCGGTGGTTAAGTCGTTCTCTATTTCGATTTTTATGCGTTTTCTCGTTTTAAATAAATATTCTGTATTAATCATGTTGTGAAGTCCGGTATCAATGATTATTTGATTGTTTAATTCATTTAGGCACCGTTCTGAAATAGGAATACCTTCATTAAGATTTTAGCTTGAACTATGTTGAGTAGATACTTCAGCCTGTTGTGAATTATTTGAATCAGTTAAGTTTATTTCAGGTTGAATTCTACTGAGTGCATCGGCATTAGTGTTCTTTTTTCTTTTTTGTAATGGATCGTATGTCGTATTCTTCAAGTTTTAGTCTCCAGCGGACTAATTTAGAGTTCGGTTCTTTTAGAGAAAATAACCAAATGAGCGGTTTATGATCCATCACGAAAGTAAATTTCGTACCGAATAGGTATGGTCTACATTGCTTTGTTGCCCATATTATCGCAAGGAGTTCTTTCTCGATCATACTATAGTTCTGTTCGGTCTTTGACAATGTTCTTGACGCGTAGCATATGGGTGTGTCGGATCCTATATTTCCCTGTGAGAGGACTCTACCAATTACGTAATTACTCGCATCCGTTGTCAGTACAAATAGTTCTGAAAAGTCTGGGTACTGGAGTATTGGGTCGTTAGTCAATAGTGTTTTGCAGTATTCGAAACATCGTTTGTATTCTACGTTATTAGTGTCTATGCGTCGATCTTTTTGCAAGCATTGTGTGAGAGGTTTGGTTATCTTGGAAAAATCTTTAATAAATTTTCTATAATATCCTAATAGCCCCAGGAAGGATTTAATTTCTGTAACTGTTTTAGGTATCGGAAAATTTTTTATGACCTCGATTTTTCTAGGATTTGGTTTTATCCCCTCGGTGGTAACAGTGTGACCAAGAAACTCTATTTCTTTATGGAGAAATTCACATTTATCCAATTGTGTTTTGAAATTATGTTCCCGGAGTTTAGTAAATACTTTACGAAGTGATTTGAGATGTTCTTGTAAAGACGAAGAAAAGATGATAATATCGTCCATATAAACTAAAACATTCTTGCCTATATGCTCTCTGCGTATATTCATAGTGACCATGATCAATACTGAAGGCGGTCTTAGCTATGTCACGTGGATGCATTTCGATTTGGTGAAAACCGGATGCTAAATTAAGGGTCGAGAAGTATTTGCAGTTTGCATGTTTGGAAGTAGATACCGATCATCAATAGTCTTTTCGTTCAACTTACAATAGTCTACGACTAATCTCCACTTCTGTTTACCAGAAGCATCGGCCTTTTTTGGTACAATCCATATAGGAGAGGACCACGGAGAATTCGATGGACGTAAGATGCCTTTTTCTAGTAATTCATCAATTTGTCTATTCACTTCTTCCTTATGACACTGATGGTATCGATAGGATTTAGTGAATATCGGTATATCATCTTTAGTTGTAATACTATGTTTTACGTCGGATGTAAAAGTCATGTTTTGGTGTGGTTCGTAAAAGATATCGCGAAAATCTATACATGCCTTCGTTAAATGTTTTTGTTCCTTTCGGTTTAGGTGATTCATACGTATGTTTTTTGTGACAAATTCGTAATTGTCTGTATAGTCGAAATTATCAGGTTCGACACTTTTGTTTATATTGTTAAGCTCGTGATAATTTGTCAATACTTCGGCCTTAAGTGGCTGAGATAGTAAAAACTTTTGGTGTTTGTCAGAATTGTTTTGAATACAGATTTTTGTATGATAATCTTTTGCATGATAAATTCCACTTATTGTTTGTATGTTGTCGTTTATGAGTGTCTGTGGTATGTAAACGTCATTCTGTTTTTTGTCTATAGGTAGATTAATAACTCTTTGTTCAAATGGTTCTAGTGTTTTTTATGCATGGTTTGTAAAATATTTTATTTCTTACGTTATTGAATATTATTGAATCATTAGAGTAATTTATCTGGGAGTTTAATTTCCTAAGTGTTTGATTCCCTATAACTCCATCGAAGAAATGATGAAACTTCAATATTAAAAATTCTAACGGTGTTTGATTATTTTGTGTTTGTTAAGAGCGGTCGTCATTTCTTGTTGAGTAGGTATTAGGTTTGAATGTTTCATGTGTTTAAGATCGATAAAGTTATCATCAGAACCCGTATCTATTAAAAATCTAAGTTGATTATTACCGTCCAATATGTTAATGTATGGTAATTTTCCGAAGGGGGTTTGTTGCGAATTTAACTCTACGTATTCTGTTGTGTTGAGGCAGTTAATTGAAAATTTTCATCTTCAACAATATTAATTTCGTTTAAGTCGATTTGATCACTGTCAACTATGTCAGGTAGGGTATCGAAGTAGTCGTTATATCGTGGATGGTCAATTGGATGTGAATAATTATGTTGATCGTATTAATAGTTATTATAATTTTCATGGTACGAGTCGATTGGATTGTCAGAGTCCATATTAAATAATTATTGTGATGCTACGTTTGCATGATTAGTTGGTTTAAAACCATTTTTATGATATGATCGTCTAGTGTTTCATGATGATATGTCCATTGGTTCAGGTCTGGGTAGTATTGGTTTGTTCAATTGGGAATTGTTAAATCTATTATTATTTTGAAAATTTGATTGTGACGGAGGTGGTCTATTTTGATTTTGACTAAACACATTATTATTCTGGGGTCTATATTGTAATCGAGGATGATTATCAAAAGTATTAGCGTATGGTTGATTTTGTTGTGGTAGAGAATTAAAACATGGTTGTGTAGTAAATTGATTTGGGTTATATGGAGGTATGTTAGAATCATTCATGTTTGCGTATCGTATAATAGTTTTAGGTTGTGAATTGTTTGAATTCATTTTAACCGGTGTTTTTTGAAATTGACTTTGCTTATAGTACACGTTCTGTTCTATTTGAACACGTTTATAAGCATCAGAGAGAGTTTTTCCTATGTTTCAGTTAAGGCCTGTTAAAAAGCAATCTAAAGCTAATTGATGATAGTAATCTATTTTGTTTTCTTTTACTTCTGCGTTTAATTGTTGTAATGCTACGTTATTTATGAGTGAAGCGAGTGCTTCGTTTACTTTACTAAAGAAATTTTCAGCGGTAAGATTCCCTTGATGTATGAAGATTTCTTGTTAAACTATATTCATCTCTTTTATCGGCATAGTGAGTAATTAGGATTTATTTAATTTTATTCCATTCTCAAACCCTACCGTATTGATTAAGTACATCATTGGCGTTTCCAATGACTTTTTTACGAACTTCATTATTCTAAATTGCTTTAAGATTTGCATCTACTAATGGTAATAATGTGGAAAAAATAGTATCAACACTGTCAATAAAATTAAACGAATCTGATATATTCCCGTCGTATGGAGTTATATTTTTAATACAATCAGGTATTCTAAAGTGATTTATTATTTGATCTAAAGTAGCTGACTGCGGCATTTGAAGTGGTATTGCCATTTTATTGATATTTTTAATTTTTCCTGTTAATTCTGAATTAGATAAACTATTGTCTGATTCACTGTTCGATAAACCGTCGGACTTGTAATTACTATTAGAAAACGATGAACCGTCGTTTAATTTAGTGTTAGTTCTGCTGCGTGTGGATGGATATGGTTTTGGCATGAGGATAAGAACAAACAAATTGTACTTACAATATAATTATGAAGGTAGTCTGCATATTCATCATAGAACGATAAACCGTCGTCTCTGAATTGATATGAAGTTGAAACGAATCTTGATGAACCAATTAATCAATCATTTAACCGTTGATAAATTACCAGTATTCAAGTATTCCAACCATAAATCTTCGATAAACCGTCGAAGTATACCAATCCAACGAATATGTTGCCAAACCACCACTATATTTCGTGACTCGTTGTGAATTATAATTTATTTATTTGTTTCGTAGGTTCGTCCCAAAGTATTAATATACACTCGAATTTTCCACAATACTGTCGTTAAAAGTTACGATGGACGCTAGATAGTAGGTGAATTTGCTATCCTACCGGCTGCGCCACTTATAATTCTAGCAAAGAATTATTCGAAAAAAAAAGATTTTATTGTTTCGAGAAAAAATGATATAATTATTTTTACAAGATATACAACTAAATACAACAAACTAAATTACAATTTAATATTGACAATAAATTTGAACAGAATAACAACGTTATTAACTTTTGATATCAGAATATGATATATTTAAAAATCGATGGCTTTATATAGTAAATTTATCCGACCAAAAACATAAATGTAAGAAAGGGCTGAGTTTTCGGGAAAATCCTTAATGTAATAGTTCCTTCTTAAAAAGTGATGATATAAGAGTAAGGACCGAGCTATTTACAAAGTAAATAGCTCTAGACTTCATATAATAGTTGCTCCTTAAAAAGTGATGATATGGAAGAAAGGACCGAGCTATTTACAAAGTAAATAGCTATAGACTTCATATAATAGTTGCTCTTTAAAAAGTGATGATACCCCATTAAAGAGCCGAGATATTTAAAAAGTAAATAGCTCGGTAAACTATTAACTAAAAAAATTAATGAGGGTTAAATTGATTAAATGTAAGAAAAAATTTGGTTGAAATTTATTTCGTAAGTTTTCCCTTAGTATGTTTTTAAAATTTTATATAACGCGGCAAGTTTTAAAATATTTGAACTCACCAGAAAAAATAAATTGCCATAAAAGCCAAAGGCTTCGCCCAAAACGCTACGTATTTTGTTATGCTTCGCGTATGCTTTGAGTTTGTTTACTCTTCGCGATACTTTACTCTTTTTACTCTTTGTTCCACGTTGAATAAAAAAACCCCGGTGTTAACCGATGTTAGTGAAGGTACGTTAAAACTCGCTGTCAGTGAAGGTACTAAAGCTGTTAAAAATTAAACAACTTCAAAATAATATAATTCGAAGTAATATTTAATAAATATACAAACATCATCCTATGAAATCGGCTTTCTTTTAAAGAAAGCCATCAAATATTTTCAAATAAGAGTAAACTATTATTAATATCAAATATAATAATATTTAATAATTTAATTTAATATAATAATTATTTGGTTATAAATATTATTTGATCAAAAACATAAATCCATTAGTATGTTTTCAAAATTTTATATAACGCGGCAAGTTATTTTTTCTGATGATTCAAATATTATAAAACTGACCGCGTTATAAAATTTTAAAAACATACTATGGGAAAACTTACGAAATAAATTTCAACCAAATTTTTTCTTGCATTTTCTTGCTCTTTAATGGGATATCATCACTTTTTAAAGAGCAACTATTATATGAAGTCTAGAGCTTATCTTAATTTGTAGCTATTAAGCGTCGAATGCAAAAAAAAGCATCTGTCTAGCATGTATCGTAGAAAAAAGGTATTGCACAGGTATTGTATTCTTTACGATGATATGGTCTAATACAATCAATATTTAAATACCTAAGTGTCATCCTATCAGATAGGACTCTATAAAAATATCAACGAATAAGATAAATATATGCGCTCTAACGCTAATTTGATTAAAACGAAATTGTAAAAATGTTCATTTTTCCGATACAAATTTCCACTTTTCGCAATTTTTCCGTCGCTTTGAGTACTAGATCTTCCCGTATGCCAAATATCAACTTTACAGGATATCTGGAAGTACCGTATAATTATGATATCTCATACTTAAGTTTTTAAGGCGTATACCGTGAATTTTGCGTTTTTGAAGTGAAATAACTTTTTAACGGTTAATTCCTTAACGATCATTGAAAAAACCGGTGTCTTATAATTACGTAAAGTATCCATAATTCGAAATTTCAACACTGTAGATCTTTTCGTTCAGAAGATATTTCGCGGTCAAACAGTGGTATAATATTTCCTGTAGTAATAGCACTGTACTGAAAAGTCCGAATGTGTCCCTTAAACTCGGCCTTGCGCACTACCATAGGTCTATTCCAGAATATGTAACTTATATATATATATATATATATATATATATATATATATATATATATATATATATATATATATATATATATATATATATATATATATATATATATATATATATATATAATAGATATATATATATATATATATATATGTTTATTTGACTGAAATCAAAACAAATTACAAGTGCACAAAATATTAAATCAGTAAAAAACAAAAAAAGTATACATTAATAATTGAAAATCAAAATAATCATAATTCTTGAAGGAACAAAAGAAAAACATTAAAACATGGGCGATTTCAATGTATCTAAGATAGTCTCTTGTTTAAAATGAACCGTAGAAAGGCAACCACTGGCTTTATCTTTTCGGGTTCGGCGACATTTAAGACATCTTCCGCACTGTACATTTTGAGCTTGTTAATAGCTTGTTTTTCTTTCCCTTCTATCCCTGGGCAGTCCTCTATCAGTTGCCTCACAATCTCGGCTGCCTCACACATAATACACACTCTTACACCATTTACTTTCATACTATTCCATCTAAAACCATACATTGGATAACTTGCAATCACATATCTTTCATTCCTTTCACTTTTACTTAAATATCTGGCTCCTTGCACGTAGTGATCGAGCATAGCAAATATGCTCAGACTCCCTTTCCTCCTAATGTCCCTCAGACTTTTAGTCAGAGCAATCTGGTTGACCACTCGTTTTGTTGATATTTTGTCATACATTTCATTCATACCATTTAGCCTCTTTCATTCAATAATTCATTCAGCACATTCATTGATCCGCCATGTTATTTGCAACCTTTTATCACTGTTGATTATTCTATTGTGGTAATTGACAGCTTTTTGAATACATAGATATTCGACGCTCTTAACTCCAAGCTCTAAGTTAACTGCTGAGTTGGGCGTAGATTTATGTACGTATAGTACTTCTTTTGAAAAATTGTGCCGTGCAACATTAATTTCTTTGAAGTGGGTGTTGTATTTTTTACAATTTGTGGCGCATACTTCACTACCACAGGTCAAACATTCCATTCCTTTGGAAATATTTTAACTTTCTTCAATTTGTTTAATAAATTCGCAAAAATAATCAGAGCTTTATTATTATTCAGAAATCCTTACTTTAAAAATTCGTTTACAATACCATCTCTTCCACCTGCTTTCTTTGATTTTAAATTATTGAATACCAACCGAACCTCTGAAATATCTATCGCTGCATCTAAAACATCACTATAAGTGTTATACTCTATTTCGTCACTAATGTCTCCCAAATTAATACGAATCCTCATGAACAACAATTTTCTCACCTCTGATTGATACTCTCTTACCTTCCTTCCTCAATCTCTTAGCATGCAGTTGTAAGTTTTTGCGAGTCTCCTGTTGCTTGGCGTTAGATTATCATTTACGAAGATATCTGTCCCCCTTAGCTTGATTCTGTTTAAAATGATTTCCGCCTTCTTTTTATAACTTGCAAGAGCAATGAAGACAGGCCTAGAAAATCTACCATTGCGTTTTCCAATACGATAAACGTTTGCAATATCGTCTGGTTT
This sequence comes from Nineta flava, assembly GCA_963920215.1. Taxonomy (NCBI): domain Eukaryota; kingdom Metazoa; phylum Arthropoda; class Insecta; order Neuroptera; family Chrysopidae; genus Nineta; species Nineta flava. The sequence continues at coordinate 37,715,044 of OY986046.1, forward strand.
TATGTTTACTTGTAGCTTATCGGTTATTAAAGATAAAGCTTTTTGTTCCAAATGGTTGGGGGTCTCCTCATTTCCTTCATCAATTCCAAAATATATTAGGTTGTTCTATTTAGTTGTCTCTCCATAAATTCAACTTTCAACTCCATTGTTTTCACTCTTACTCGCAATTCTTTATTTTCCTTTTGCAAATCCAGAATACCTTGCTATATGGCAGTGATTTTACCATTCGTCTCACTGCATGTTTTCTTTTGGTTTCCGAATTCAGTCCTGAATTCATCCGCAAGTTTGTGTAACATTTCGTTTAGACTCGCGATGGTAGCCGTATTAATCAATTATAGATAGGTTGCACTGTACGATTAATTTCAGCACACTCCACGGTTTTTGACAGTTAAGTTTTGTTTATATACGTTTTGAGTTAAATAAATATATTTAAAAAAAGTTTAATATGTATGCAAGCGGATCCTGACTTAGCAGCAACGTAATCACACAATCTATTGTTATTAGTTCAATAAACTAATTAGATTGTTTGAATGGTTTATATTGGTTTATGCTTATATATTTTTTTTATCCATAATTTGGAAATGTAATTATGCTTATAGATTTTGAATCCACAAATTAGGTAATTTCACTTTTCTTTAAACAATTTTCAAGTTCGCAATTTCAAACATTTTTCACATATAAACTATTAGATATCAATTTTATAGTGGCAATGATTTAATTTATTCTAGATTGATATAACGATTTTAGGTTATTAATGCACCAATGAACTTTTTGGATATTTTCACTTTTTAAAGTAAATAAAATTAATATTTTCCACAATTTCACTTTTAAAAACCATCAATTATTAATTTTTACATTAGTTTCTAAATATTTCACCTATAAATTATTTTTAATTCTAATCCGATCAAAAACATAAATGTAAAAAAGGGCCGAGTTTTCGGGGAGATACTTCTTATAATAGTTGCTCCTTAAAAAGTAATGATATCCATTAAAGAGCCGAGCTATTAATAAAGTAAATAGTTAAAACTCAAATGTAAGAATATAAGTGCAAAGTAAAATGAAAAAACAATTTGGTTGAAATTTATTTCGTAAGTTTTCTTTAGTATGTTTTTAAAATTTTATAACGCGGCAAGTTATTTTTTCTGTTGATTTCAAATATTTTAAAACTTGCCGCTATAAAATTTTAAATTATAAAATTTTAAAAACATACTAAAGAAAACTTTCGAACTAAATGTCAACCAAATTTTTCAGAAGATATTCAGAAGATATCGTTCAGAAGATATTTCGGGGTCAAATCTGCACTGATATTTCCTATTGTAATATTACTGTAAGTGCGAAGGCATTAAACCCCTTAAACTTGGCCTGTCGCACTACCGTGCTCTAGATAACTCGATATACGCATGCACTCTCTGTCAAACAGCAATTTATTACTCCTTGTCGTACAGTTCTCTCACCTGCCCATCGTATGGTTACTTACGCATGGTCCATTTAAAAATAATTATCGATTTACATAAAAAACCATTTCGCTTCCTTTAAAACCATCTTTTTTATAGGTATAGTTAAATATACAATTAAAGATCATTAAATTTAACCAAACAAATAAACGATCTGAACCGTTTGATAGCTTGGCGAGAAGATAGTCGCTCTGTAATATTTTTGATAGATGAAGTTTGTGTTTTTGAAACCAAAACAACTTTTGTAAGTAAAAATAGTAATAATAATAATGGAGTTTAACCTCCGTTTTTGAGAAACGACGGTCTATAACAGAGGCTATCCACATCATTATTTTTCAACCTTTAATAATTTTTTCTTTTACATTTTTATGATGTGAGTGGAGGGTCGTAATTCGTATGCAGACAAGGAATTGGTAGGTGTGCGGCTGCAACAGACTTTGATAAGAACTATGCCGATATTCATCTGGAGTTCATGAAGGGAAACTGCAGAAAACCTTCACAAGTAGAAACCTCCCAGTTTCAAGTAGAAACAACGCCTTAACAAGCGCGGCTACTTGACTCTTAAGTATAAACATTTATTTATATATTTTTTAAGTAAGAAACTAAGTAAATAATAGAGCGATTTTAAAGTAAAAAAAAAAATCAGTTCCAGGGGGATAAGAAAAAAAGCGAAATGCTTAGCAATAGAAAAAAAAGGTCTCAAAATGATATCTTAATCGATATGTGAGAGAGAAAAAAATTAAAATTAAATCATACCCTGTTCCTGATAGGGTTTAATTAAAACTAGAGATGCGGACGTGTTAGGTATCAGTTGTTTCGTTGATAATACGGTCGAAAGTTGTAGATAGACGATGAAAATATAAGTTTGTAGATTGTAATCTATCTGAAATTGTAGATGTGAATTATAATCTTGAATGGACCATTAAACTTTGGAGCAAATTTGGATGATTGATTTTTATTCACCACCGGAGCCAGACTTCTCATCATAACATATTGATTTTCTCGAATTTTTGATTGAGTATATCTGTTTATAGTTTTATTTACTCGATGTTGATGAGCTGTTCTCAATGCATTATGGATTTTTTCTTTAGTGGGTTTCATATTGTTTGTTAGAAGATCAGTTAATTCGTTTATGACCACAAATGGTGTTACTAGTTTCCGTCCAAAATAAACTTTGGCTGTTGTGGATTGAATAACATCTTTATACGAATTGTTGTAATTTAATATTGCAAATCCAAGAAATTTTGACCAATATTTATGCTGAGAACCATATTGTTTTAGTAAGCATCCCAAATTATATTTAATGTTGGTTTAAAGATTCTCCTTTATTGTTGTGGGTGTATATGGTGAAATGTAATTTGCTCTGATCCCGTTTTTGAAAAGAAACGTTCGCTATTTATTTGAAGAAAGGGCTGGACCGTTATCAGAATTAGATTTTAACGTCGAAATAGTTTATTATAAAAAAAAACTATTTTTTTATTGTTAAAATTTTACAAGTCAAAATATTACAATTAGTTGTTTGATTGATCAAAAGAATATCGAAATTTTACATGTGTATCAAACAAAGACCAGATATACTCTAATTCAATCTTACTTTATAAAATTTAATGTAATATAATTTTGATGATTATGAAAAATTGCTTTATTCAATTTCACGTCCTGTTATTAATGTAAAAATAATCCAAAGAATAATCTAGAAGGAAAATTATTGATTATTAGACAGTTTTATTATGAACGAAAAGGATCGATAAGCCGTGCTTTCACAGTCTCTATTCATACTGAACATCGAGATCAAGTCAGCTTTTGTTCTTTTACTCTACACGAGGTTTCTGTCCTCGCTGAGCTGGCCTTAGGACACTTGCGTTATTATTTCACAGATGTATCGCCCCAGTCGAATTCCCCGCCTGACAATGTTCTCGAATTGAATCAGGCATTATTATTAATATATAATTTTTTTATTTCTTTCTACTGTCTTTCTTTTTTTCCTTCTTTATTACTCATCACAAACAACACAAACCAAAAACAAACAAACAAATAAATGCGCATTGGTGTGTGTGTATGATGACTTTCTAAAAATCCAAAAAAAAAAAAAAATTAATTGAAACAAATATTAAAATATTTCACAAAATATCCTTAGTTCGAGAAAATATAATTTATATAAAACCCTATTATTATTATTTTTTTTATAATAAAAGTTTATAATTAATATTAATTATTTAATTATTATAATTAATTTCCATATAATCGAGTAAGTAAAGACACAATGAAAGTAGTGGTATTTCACCTTCGATATATATATACTTATACCTCTCATGTCTTCTTACAGTGCCAGACTAGAGTCAAGCTTAACAGGGTCTTCTTTCCCTGCTTAATTTTCAACAACAACCCCGACAGAGTTTATCGTTGACTACCTGCCTTTCGGCTCAACCTCCACTATCTCCCATGAGAGCTGGATTGGGACACGCCCTTTCTGATGTAAGTCAGGCAGCACGTTGGTTTGGCCGGGGACTATCAAAACCACTATTAGCTCTGCAGGCTAACATCCGAGTTGTATACCGCAACTCACACGTCGGAAAAGGAGCCACTTAGTGATGACTCATCACTCTGCAGGAGTTCAACACCAGTTACGCTCGCCTCCTAGCCCGCGATGTAAGCTATTATCACTGCCCCTACGAGTCCATCCCAAATGCTTGACGCACACAAACAATGCAAGCTATGGGTGGGGCTCGGACCAAGCAACCCGTAGTACAAAAGATTCAATTGGTGGGGGCTTTCCCCAAGTGGACCCAGAACTTAAGTCCCGGGAACCCTGGACTTGAACTCTTGAACCCTGGACCCCGGAACTGGTGCACTTGATGGAAATCAAATAACATAAATAATAATGAATGGTGAAGGTGATAAATGAGTTAAATCCATGAAATGAAAAACGATCCTCGCTTCTTCTCTTTCTCGCATTTTATAGGCCTTGGCCACGAACTGCGAGGAGCACCTGCTACTGGACCTCTTTGTCAGGATAAAGCTTAGATCCCAATCGATTCCTCTCTTTCTTATTCCCATTCCGTGAAGGTCGTGGAACCTCTCATACATTCCGCAGTCACATAGAATGAGGACTGCGTCCTCCCATTCTGCACCACAGAAGCACTCAGGACCCTCGCTCAGCCCTCGCTTGAAGAGGTACCCGTTTAGGGTATCATGTCCCGTAAGGATAAATCCTTCCCGTAGACTGAACTGCCAATCCTTGTCGTTCAGGAACAGTGCCGGGTCCGTTCCGAACATATGTTTGACCAATCCTTTTTCACTTGTAGACCATCACTCCCACCATATCTCCAAAACCAGCTCCATCAACCTCGGACCCACTTCCTCTTCTCCAAGTTCATCAACCACCTCAGGAATCAGTAGGTTCATTTCCCCCATGATGTAATTCCTTCTGGATTTGAAGAGTCCCCCTCCTTAGGCACTCCAGGTCCAAGGGTATGAACCCAGCTCGGACCTGCACCACCTCCGTAGACACCGTCCTACACACTCTTAAGCCCCCATACAGCATGACCCGCTGGACACAATTCAGCTCTCGATCGCGCCGTGGGGCCGAGCCGACTAAACACTTTGAGACGCTTCAGCCTCTCCATCTCCTCTTTGGATGCCGCCTCAATCACGACACCCAACCTTTGTTGTGTTACTTTATTGATCATTGACTTAAGCGAATTTATTTACGAGGTTAGGCAGCTCTATATGCCTTTAGGTGTAAATCTTGCCGCTACTATACGACTCCAAAATTTTTTAGTTTGATAAAATTGAAAATTCGTAAATAGCCTTTACTAGAGCTGGAAGTGTGGAAAATTGTGTGAAATGTTCAGGAATTGTCAATTTAATTAGTGCCGTAGATCTATGATGATGGTATTATAAATATTGGGTTTACACAGAAAAGTTTGTTTTGCATACACAAATTGAACTTAAATTTGAAATTTTGATGTGAAATTAATTTGACATTTGTTGTGAAATAAATAAAATTACTATATTTATCGATTTGAACGTGGGGTGCTATTACGAACTAGTATATGTTATCCAATCTAAACTACGGACAGTCTCCGTAAATGAAAATGAGAAAACCTCAACAAATCTTATTAAATTCAAATACAGGTAACTGAAAGTATTCATTGAAAATATGAAATTAATAGAAAGTAATTCTAATTTACAAAGGGGGTTTGTTGAAGTTTGTTCCAATTTGGTACAGGATTTTACCAGAAACAACCTTTATTGGATGCGAAGTCGTCACGTGGAATGGCAAAGAAAACACTTTACAATAAAGATTTTAAAACCTAGGTAAATAATTAATTCAATCAATTTATTCGATTAAATATAATTAGATTTGAATTTAATCGATGTTTAGAAATTTTCCTCGGAGTGTTCAAATAGTCCGCAATAGGATGTATACCAGCTTATGTTTCTCATCACGTGGATAAATATGCTGATTGACCACGATGTACCCCAAGATTTGTAAGAAAACGATAAAACACCTACCTTTAGTTTTTACTAACGACACAAAACGGGTTCGAACTACTTCAAGTCCAAATCAAATCAACCATCTTTGTCGGACGATAGTGTTGGTATTTCAAGGCAAGACTATTAAATAAATTCCTTGAATTCAACTACCCCGAACGACGATGGTTTAACCAGGACTTGACGTTATTTTCAAAAGATGTAACTTTTATTTTATTGTTTTAGTCTCGTGGTATCACAGTAAAATGACCCTAATGGCGGGTTTTAAACAAAATTAGCTAACAGATTACAAAACAGTGCACGAAGCGAAGGTATATAATATTCGATACAAAGTTCGATACAAAAGTGATAGTTTTGAACAAATTGCAAGTAAACAGGTGAAAGTTTACTTTCTTTGTCAACCACCAGGAGAAAGACTACAAAAGCGCCCTCTATATATTATTTTGTGTTCGTAACAAACAAAAACTATTATTTTCGTAAAGTTTGAAGAATTGTGTTTTCAAACCAATAGCGCAATTTTTACATAGGTTTGTGTGTATAATATTTCATATTTAAATATTGTCGTAAATGCGGGTATTTGAAAACACAACTCAACACCTTACTCCCCTAACCACCAAGATTTTCATCTTGGCTGTTGGTTCCACCTCCTTCCTCAACCTCTGCTCTATCTCTTCATGCCCTTACCCCCCTTCAGCCGCACGCACGACCATCACATAGGATTTTTTTGCGTTCACCGGTCGTCGCGCTCCCGAGCCTACTGCAGGTGAAGATATCACCTTTATCTGGGCTGTGTTAAGTACAATAGAGTTCACATGCTCCAAGAGGATTGTTCGAGACAGCATGCCCTGCTGCCATGCAGCCATCAGCACAATACCTCGCACCTTGGCTTGGTTTTTTTTGCATGGTCTCTTGGTCTGGCGTCTCGGAGTTGTCTCCGACATGGTTGTACCTGCCAGCTACATAGATACCGTTGGCATAGTACAAAACCTCATTGACACACGCAAGCCCGTCCACCGCGTCAAGGTGACACCATGCCTAGGAGGAGAGTAGATTAGGATAGTGGGAATCTCGTTAATCCATTCATGCGTGTCACTAATTAGATGACGAGGCATTTGGCTATTGCCCGGGCTATGAGTTCAATTGGTCTCACAACTTTATAAAGCACAATACCTCGTAATAAAAGAAGTGAGCGAACTAGGCGACCGGCCTTGCGCTCAGAGTACTACCGCACTTAGACACACAGAGGTGCTTCCGTGACCGCAGAAGCTGACTTCAATAGGACGGAAAGATAAAAATAAAGGAATAATGAACACTCATTCGAACAAGAAGAAGCCGCTGCTGGGGTTGCTAACCCTTCCAAGGCCTATATATATATATATATATATATATATATATATATATATATATATATATATTTCCGGTCGATCAAGGTCCAGTTAACACAGCAAACACATCAAAGGTGTAGGCTGGCGGGCTAATGGCTGGCGTTGCTCCTATATGGATGATAAAAGTAACAGGTGACAACATTACTATTTGATCACAAGGTAGGAGTAGTCCCCGCAGGCCTAATGGTAGACCACTGCGGCATCAAGAAACCTGAAAAAGAACGCGTCGAAACAGAGCGTGTTGGTCGGAGAAAACGATAAGACCACACCACGTGCATATAACGGAAAGAGGACCAAAGGAACAGCATCACGAGCTTGGCACGAACGACGACTGAGTTTTACGTCAGTGGTTCATAATTCAGCTCGTATTCCAACTTTCGACTAGCGAAAGAGGAACAATGCTAGTAGGAGGCGGTGAAGTTCCAAGCCGCCAGGCGGCAATACAGCAGCTACCCGGAATGAAGGAAATGTTAACCGGGTTTGGTCCCCAGGTCGCATTACGAGTACGCATCTATAGTTAAATAACTGGACTCTTTCATTCGGGACCCGATATGGAACCAGGAGTTGTTATACCTGGATACAAAAACGCTCCGTGGTCTCATTAAATCGCCTCCAGCTCAGGTGCGACCCCCGCGACACGGACTCGGTTGCCCGCGCAAGAACTGAGAGGCCTTAACCCAGACCCCTAAGTTCTCCCGCCGACAACCCAGACCAGACTCCCCGAAATGACAGTGTGGCACTCGTAGACTAGACGTCCGCCACCGGCACCCCGGCGAGGTCAGCAATCAAATCGGTTCGGAGCTTGATCTCTATACTTGGACACCTTAAGCGTGTGAGATCTATCCAACTGGACACCTTCTCCCAGAACTTGCGCGTCGATTACTTCTGCCCGCCCTCCACGAACAGCAATAATGTGCGGTCTACGGTTACCCACCGGACAGAGGACTGAATCCTCACGGTAGACGCGCCACCCAAGTTCTTTCAGCGATTCCGAGAGCAGGGAGGCAACCCTATCGTGACGATGTACACGACCCCCATGGGTTTGGAAGCAGCGCTGTAGGACATGTGCCAAGGCCTCAGGTTGATGACAACCGCCTCGACACATACGCCCTACAGCGTCACGTCCACGTGCACAACGAGAACGAGTCGGGATTGCGTTAATTCTCACTCGGACGAAATTTACATAGTCCCACCCAGAGATGACATGAGATCGGGGGCCAATGAAGAAAGAGCTAGCCGAACACTTATGTTTATCGGCCAGCCCTCCTCCATCATCACTTTGATATAAATTTCGCCAGATGGTAATGAGGGGATTGAGTACTCGGTTGTTCGTAGCGTCAATTTCAAGCACCCGCATACACCACTCCTTCTGTAAAAGAACAAAGGACGTGGCAGCGGCTGATCGGAATCACGGATTTGCCGAGCGCTCAAGATTGAGAATTCTCTCGTACCGCAACTTGGGTACCAATGAAGCAAGCTGAGGGCTACCCAGCCCCCCATGCTTGACATCGGTATGAAAGAAGCAGATAGGAACATCCGCTGGTAGTCTCAACCATGATCGCACCGCCTTCCGTATATCCCGATCCAGATTCCTCCAAGTATCCGAGACTCACCCGCCCCAATGACCAGACATGAAAATGCCTGGGCAGGAGGAATGAGGTCTGAACTTTCAGTCTCTGTTGCGGTTTTAAGGGCGCAGATGTTATGCGTTTTAAGGCGGTTGAGATCGTCCGATCACAGTTTTCGACACGCGATCCCTCGAAGTCAATTCCAAGGTACTTCCACAAGTCCACAGGTGAACGCATGGAAGATACCGGTCGAAGACTAGAAAAGTCGGCTCAGTAATTAACTTCCCCTTCTTATCACGCTCCGAGGCTACCATGGAGACACCTAGAGATTTGTTGACATTAATCTCCAGTCCGAAAGATCGAAGGACCCTTGTAAAAAGATCGATGTTATCCTGGAGCCCCTTCTGCGTCGATGGGACAAAGATCACATCATCCGCAAAAGCAAGGGACCCAACTGACCCATCCATCATTGGAAAACCAACAGCAGGATTCAATTCATTCAATGCTCTAGAGATGACGAAGTTGAATAGAATTGGTGAGAGAGGATCTCCTTGTCTCACACCGCGGTTAAACCTAATAGGACGCGACCTTGCACCAGAAGATGGTCGTCGAGTTGTCGTAAGTTTCCCTAACATATTCCACAAACAACCTTGGAAGACCTAGTACCCCAGAGTCTGCAGAATAGTGTTATGGGAAACAGTGTCAAATGCTTTCGAGACATCCAGGGATGCGAGATGAATCGACCTACAGCGTAGCCTGGCTTCGCTTAACATGGTCTGCAAAAGACACAGATTCCCTGCCAGCCCATCTCCAGAGACAAACGCAGCTTGTCGTTCATCCCGCAACCCCGAAATACTCGCAAGCCTTCTGGCAAAGATGGCGTAGAGTTGCCGAGAGATCACGTAACCTATCGAGATAGGCCGGAACTCGGCGGGTGAAGAAGCTCCATCCTTCTTAGGTATAAAAACCGTGCGGGATCGACATAGGAGTGGGTGTATCTTCCCTCCAAGCATCATCAGATTAAAGACGATGGCCCTAAAGAGTGGTGGAACCTGACTCCACCTAAGTGGGGTCAGCCCATCAGGTCCGGCGGCCAAACGAACTTTCGGTCTAGTATCCACAATCTTCCGTAAGGTGATTGGGCCCCAAACCGATGATACCGATTCCGGAGAGTTCACTAATCCAGCGTATTCTTCTGGGGCCCCAACACTCTGACCCTCAATGAGAGGAGACCAGAAGTGTTCAAAGGACTCCATCGGAATATCGCCGGCATTAAGTTCGTCTCCCAAAACGGATCTTGCCGCAGCACCCATATTATTTTGCCAAAGCTTTTGAATACGGGCATAGTCAGCACGCCTTCGCCTCTTACCTGTACATGCCTGAGTTGTTATTTTCCTACTTGCAGAAAAATGTCTATCGTGCGATGGCGGAGGGATCTCAGAGGGACGTAGCTCAAACACATCTGAAAGATACGCATAGAGCTCATCGGTGATACATTTATCTTCCAGGGCAGCTTCAACTAGTATACGAAGTCTACCCCCCTGACAGCCCATGTCATCAGCCAGTGACTCTAGGAGTTCACTGAGTGCGACTTTGAGAGCGGACGTTAACTCTCGGTCACTATCAGGCTCTGGATCATCAGAAGCATCAGTAGCAGTAGTATGGCTTTTAGTCCCAATTCGTTCGAGCGCCGTCGAGACAAATTCTCGGTGACTCGGAGATCTCCGACGTCCCTTAATTGACGCAACGGTGCGCTGGGGAAATTTGCTCTCAATGTGCAAGTTGAGGTGCCTAACCCCAGATACTACTGCTTCCGCTTTTGCCTGAGCTGGTAACAGGCATTCTTCCTCGCGCTATTGACGCTTCACACGATCAACATTGATCCGCGCATTGGCTTCCTCCAGATGTGCCCTCCGATAATGCACACCCAGACCAATTTTACTCGCAAATTTGCGCTGACAGAGTTCGCAAATGAACTCGAGCTCCGACACCACACTCTGTTCCGACGATGAGGTTGAAGAATGATGGTCGCTGGCCAGTGGGCCAGAGACCGGAACAGGAATGTTAAGTATCCGAGGCTCGTTATTATCAAGTGTGATCATTCATTTATACCTGTGCGGCGGGGTACAAACCCACCACACAGGGTGACCGGTATGCGTGATCAGTTCTTGATGGGTAGCCGAAGAATCCATCAATTGACATTCCCGCCACGAGAAGGCTCACGCAACTTGAGTACACCATTGTGGACATAAAGCGAACTTTATATTCACAGTGTTACATAATCAAGCATCATGCCCGGACACAGACACGACGAGAACAACTGAAGAGCTTATAGCCGAGCCACCCATATATCACTGACACGTACACTGAGTTAACAGCGTAAGCCCATTATTCATGTGGCGCCTATTACACGAATTTTTTTTTGCTTCAAAGTTCAGGCTGAAGCCCCGGCACTGAGACCAGTCCTAAATTAATAGGACGCTCCGATAATTAGGGACTTAGATGTTTGGTCTATTGTGAACATGTCCATGCACTCCTCCCCTCTCGCATGAGCTACTCGGCCTAAATTAATAAACCGGGCTCAATAAATTTACTTCGCTGTAAACGCTTAGGAGGGTGCCCTTAGCGCGAGGAAAAACTTTAAATAGTTTACATCTTTATATTGGGTTGTAAATCAAAATGACGCTTTACGGTCATAAAGGCCCGAATGGCATCCCCTAGTTGGTCCACAACTCCATCAGCAACTCAGCTTGCTTCATGAGCATCATAAAAAGATGGTCCATAAGGGAGGTTCCCAGGAACATGCAAGTTTGCTCTATGATCAGAGCTCGATGTCTAGGTGTTCTTACAACAAACCTGGGTATATTCACAACCAGCTATGGCAATAATCCTGCAAACTCCAGACCCCATGCTAAGCATAACGATCTGTCATTTGGTTGAAACGCGTCCAAATCATATGCGATCCCCGCAGAACGCAAGTCGTGATGGTGCAGAGAACTCTATGACTTACAGCTAAGTCTATGAGTTCATGTGCAGACTGCGCTGACCAAATACCACGATAGGAAATCGTTGCACTCATAAATGAGACATCCGTTTCTTTTATCGAATACTCAGTCGCTACCAACTGACGAAGATTTAGATTCATACTTCGCTACTTTGCGCGAGTGAGATCGATCCAAGGGATAACCGTAACCAAGTGAGTATACTCTTTCAAACAAAATAAAAATTTTCGCAGAAATCGGTGATCACATATAAAATGAGGATTTAAAAAAAATTGCGATGTGGGTAATGAAGTATTCAGTTAACTTGACTTTATTTCGGGTCGATTGGTGAAAATCACATTATTTCAGCATGTAAAGAACTGAAAAACGTTATTTTGGGGGGTGTTTTTTCGATTTTTCGGGAGGTTGCAATAAACAATATTAAGTTTTTCGAAATAACTTCCTAATTTGTTAAATAGCTAGCGTCGAATGCAAAAAACAGCATCTTTCTAGCATGTATAGAACAAAACGGTTGGTATTGGGGGTGTTTTTCCGAAGAGCAAAGGGTTATGATGGAAAATTTTTCTTCCTTCAAATAATTCTGTTATTTTGAACCTGTTCCACGTCGAATGGAAAAAACCCGATCTTTCTATCATGAATAGTGAAGTCAGTGAAAAGGTCAGTTTTAGGGATGTTTATCCCATTTTTGGTGAGATTGCGATTTAGGTAATGAAAGTTTTCAAAATATTCTGTTAATTTGACGTTATTTCGAGTCGATTGGTGAAAATTTCATCTTTCTAGCATGTATAGAACAGAAAAACGTCATTTTGGAGGATGTTTTTCCGATTTTCTGAGGGGTTGCACTAAAAAAATTGAAGTTTACCATTTTGAATTTTTGTTTTTTTATTAATAAAACAATTAAATGATAAATTTAATTTTTGTTTTTTTATTAATAAAACAATTAAATGATAAATTTGAAAAAAATTCATTGGTGAATAATTTTAACAATTAATGTTATCCCTTCGAAGTATTCATAAGTAATGATTATAATATAGAATAGAATAGAATAAATATATTTTATTATCAATTATTTTTATTATTTTACGTAACTTGTAGTACAATACATCTTAAAGTATAGTTCCTAGCCTATGCTTTACCTATAATATATCATCTTATTAAATTATATACATGGAGATTATAGAATCGTTTAACCTAAATTGGATGGATAAGCCATCCCTTAAACTAAACTTAAATAGAAATACGAAAAGAAATTATATACAATTTAGAAAACAACAGTATTAGTTGTAATCGAGATAATGTCGTTTGCGGAATCTTTTCCCGAAGAGCAACATATTCGGGTCAAATTGACCCAGTACGTTGATTTCCGGGAAAAAATTTTCGCGGGAAGATTGGAAAAAGGATTTGGAGGTAGTTTGGATAAATTTACGGATAGTAGGTTGTCCAGTTTCAACGTGGAGAGCTTCAGACGGAAGTCTTAGGGGTTTATTTCGAAATCGTCCGAAGACAACGATTTTAAATTTTTGCATTTTAGCAAGGTGCAAAGGAGCAACGCTTGACCATATTGGGGCAGCGAACGTGAGTACGGACCGGATACATGACTTGTAAAGTCGATGTTTTGAACGTTCGACCAGCTTGCTCTTGATGTTGAGTAACGGGTATATATGTTGAGCAAAGGATGCGTTTCCAAAGGTAAGACGCCTTTTGGCGGCTTGTGCCCAATTCAACTGCCTTTGAAGAGTAATTCCTAGGTACTCAACACTTTGAGTTTGCCGGATTTCGTGTTAAACATCTTCAATTCAAGTGGGAAGAGGGGAAATTTATTCCTCCTAGTAAACAAAACGGGCTGAGTCTTCGTGGGATTTATCTTGATTTTCCATAGCTTGAAATAGTTTTCAAGCCTGGATAGATGGGATTGGAAGCAATTTGGGATTGGAGCAAATAGCTTTCGTTTGCCAAGAAGAGCAATAGATTGCCGTATCGCCGGCGAAGAGGGCTGCGTCAGTAGCTGGATCCTTCGGGATATCGTTGATATAATATAAAAAGTGCCGGGGTCCATGCAAGTACCCTTGAGGGACACTAGCTTTGACACGGTATTGGTTCGATTTACTTGTTGGATATGAATTTGGGATTTTCTGTTTGATAAATATGAAATCAGGAATTTCAGGATATAGGTTGGTATATCGAGTTTGGATAGTTTATGGATAAGTCCATCGTGCCAAACCGTATCGAAGGCTTTTTCGATGTCCAAGAGGACCATGCATGTGGATTTATTCCAGTTAAATCCGGGAGCAATGTGGTCAGTGAGTCGGTGAAGCTGACTCACTGTTGAATGGTTTGACCTGAAACCAAACTGTTGAGGGATAAGCTGTCTGTGGATATCTTCGTGCGACTGCAGCCGGTTCAAAAGTACTTTCTCCATGACCTTGCTGAGAGATAGCAGCAAGCTGATAGGTCGGTAGCTTGAAGGTGACTTAAGTTGCTTCCCCGGCTTCGGAAGCGCTAAAACTTTAGCGGATTTCTAGAGATCAGGAAAATAATCAAGTCTCAGGCACGCGGTATTTATATAACTGAGCTGCACTACCTTTCGAGGAAGATAGCGGAGCTATCTATACTTACTTACCGCTCTATACTTCTATACTTACCGTTCGATTGCGGCGGTAAGTATAGAATCCCGCGATTCTAAATTTCTTATCCGGCTTTAACCATGTTTCGCTGATGGCTGCAAAATCGATCTGCTGCTGTTGGAGGAATGAGTGAAATTCGGGATGTTTGTGCAGGAGACTTTGGGAGTTCCATTGCAAAAATCGGATTTGGGACCTAGAATTTGAAGGATGGAATGCCATTTTCGAATAAATGAGCAGTCATCTGGAACAACTTGAGAATTTTTTCGGAATTCGATGTGCAAGATTTCCTTGCAACTTACACGTCGATCCTGAGTTTCAGGAGTTCCATGAAGTCGAGCTCAGGTTTCGGACTTTCGCCCTTCTCCAATGGAGACGGAGAGAGTGGAGAGTCTGGGATGGACTCAAAAATGGGTTGGTTGGAGAAAGTGGGGCAGTGGACAGGATCTCAATTATCTCATTTGCTGATAACTTCCTGGTTGTCCACAGGTTCACTTTTTGAAGTGGTGCTGGAATTCCTGGCCTGGAATGATGGTGGTGGCCGGCGTTGCGCCTCGCTCCTGCTACTCGGGATGCCGTTCTCGCGAAGGGCGATGATCACCACACTTCACGCAACGCGCAAGTCCGCGACAGTTCCGTGAACCGTGGCCGTAGAGCTGGCATTGGTAGCACTGAACTGCCCCTCGTTTGTTTACGTACCTTTTGACATTCACAGGTACCCCACCGATCCGTTTAATCTTGAGGATGCTTGCGCCACCCCCCCCCCTTGCTGAATTGAACCACACGCGATACGCGAATGGTTTCCTTACCTGTTCAGCTGAACTTTACGACCTTATTGGGCTCAAGGCCGAAGTTCTGCAAAGCTTCAGCCACCATATCGTCTGAATGGTGGCGCATGGTACCATGGATTACGAATTTTGGTTCGTAATTACCCTTGGTACCATAAAAATGGTGGGGCATCTGCAAGGCTTCCAATCGTTCCTTGCACTTCGTGTAGTCTTGGTCCGTTTCGCAGTGGACACTAATAGTTTTAGGTCCAAACGTGAACCGGACGCTACTTTTAGCTGCCGCTTTTATGGCTTCCTCAACTTTAATGATGCTGGTGAGGCCCATATGTACAACTATGGGCGATGGTTTCTTAGGCTTCGAGTTCATTTGAGTTTCTGACGCAGCTTGATCGTAGATGTCGATCAAGGTATCAAACCTGTTTGATACTTGTATCGCTGGTTTTTTCAAAGAGGTGCTATCCACCCTCCCTCGTCGTCGTTTTCGGTCGTTCTTCACCTTCTGGAAGCCTGCTTTCATTGATTCTGTTGCTGATGTTGTTGATGTAGCTGGCGTCGATGGTGATGTTGATGATGATGTCGGGGCTGGAGTTGCTTGGCGCATCTTCGGCCTAGGGACCACCGCCTGCTTGGCGGTAGTAGGCATAAGTAAACTTTTCTCCAATCTATATAACAGAAGAAAAACACATTAGTTGATTAAATATAAAATATATAATATGCCTGGGTTATAAAAAAAAAGTATTCAATGACTGTATGAAGATACAATCAGGAAATATATTTTATTTTAAATAAAAAAAAAATGTTATTCAATCCTGCACTCTACCACTTTCTGGTGGAGTGAACATAACGTCAATTAAGGACCAGCATGAAACAATCTTTCGTGTTCCATTTTTATCAAAAGTTTTGTCACATGAGCGTTATCAGGGTATACAATGGGAAATTTACAACCTACTGAAAGCTGAGGAGCATTTCTCAGTCTACCACTAACTCTAATAATATTCTGTTCATCCAAAAATGACTCTTATATTTTAATTTATTTGATTTTGAAATCAGAACTCGGTCTGGATCCTGGTTTTGACTTTCTAACAACGCTTTTTCCTTAGCAAAATATTCTTGTATGATACATGAAATACATAAAAAGGCTTCATTTAGTTCCTTTACTGTTAAGAATCCAATTCGTTTGGAGTTCTTATTATTAATCCTTGAATTATTTAAAAATTGTAGTGTCAACAATCCGTTGTACATGGTTAGGAGACGAAAATCTTTCAAAATATTTAATAAATTTATTTTGCTGCTGTTGACTTATTTTTGTGACGCATGAAATAGTTCGTGCGTCAGGTACCTGTAATAAGTCAGGATTCGAAACTTGAGTGTAAGGCCGTTCATTTTGGGATAATAACAACCACGATGAACCACTCCACCAAAGTTCACAATTTTTTATCCAACGAAATGCGTCTGATTGAATCCACGATAACGCAATCATGGAACATGTCCAGAAAAAAAATTCACTTATTTACAAAAGTAATGAATTTTGAACTACCTTCATAAACCGCGCCAACAAGACGCAAGCACACAATTCTAAACGAGGTAGCGTAACCGGTTTTATAGGGGCTACCCGTGATTTAGAACAGATTAATCTTGATACCCCTTTATTATGATTGTCGAATGACACCAGATACATAGCACAACCGTAAGCCTTTGTTGAGCTGTCAGCAAACCCATGTAACTGATATCGAACAGAGTTGGCATATGAAATTAATCGAGTAGGTAAATTTTTTAACGTTATAAAATCGCATTTTAGGGAAATCCACATTTCGTATATTACCTCGGGAACAATATCATCCCAATGGAATTTTTCACGCCAAATTTTCTGCATGATAATTTTTGCGGAGACGCAAACTGGAGCTATTAATCCAAGAGGATCAAACAGTTTTGCTATACAACTCAAAATTTCTCTTTTAGTATTTTTTGAGTTAATTATTTCATTCGGTACTCAAATCTGAAATACGTCAGTATGTGGATTTCAAATTAAACCTTATGTTTTAATAGCCAAATCTCCATCGAAAAATTGGAAAGAACATTTCTGACGTTTGTCCTCGTCGATAATGTTTAGCACACGGGGGTCATTACCGTAGCTAAAATTTTCCCTTTCCCAACAACTCAATCAACTACTTCTGCAAGGAATGAGCTGTTTCTAAGTTTGACGCTCCACTCATTCATTACATCATCAATTGCTGCTAAAGGGAACTTTGTACCTTCGTCTTGTGCTAGCTGAAGAAGACAAGGCGTAGCCAGAAAACTCGCCGACGCAGTATCGTAAATTACTCTATTTAGTTGAAAACATCGGATGTTTTCTTTGGGCGAATCAAGTCACAAAATTCTTTGTAAAGCCTAATAATTTTCTTTCACCGTAACTTGCCTATACATTTTAGCTATATCGGTAATATTAGCTGTAACATAAGTTCGAAAGCGAATTAGAATGGACATGAAGTTTGGTTGAATCACGGGTCCGACTAAAAAAATATCATTTAAACTTACACCAGATAAAGAAGGCGCTGACGCATTGAATATAACGCGTAATTTTGTGGTAACGCTACTCTCTTTTATTATTGCATGATAAAGCATGTAATATTCGGTGATTTTCGATAGTTTATGCGGAAATGTATGTATTTTTCATGGGCATGACCCAATGATAAGAGTTCGAGGATAAACGATTTATAATCCTTGAAAAAATAACGGATTTTTCGCGAATTTACTTTCTAACGATAGAAAGCATCGGTATGCGACATTATAGGACTCGCCTAGCATTTTGAATCGATCTTGAATAATTGGAAATTCAACTTCGTATCTTCATTTTTCTTAGACAAGATCGAACTGGTTTTGTTGTATACTCTTCAACATTCCAAAATTTTGTAAGCGTTTTATTTAAATCATTCGTTGTCAAAGCTAAAGAAGTTACGTTTGAACACAACGTCGGTTTAGCTTCACCCTTTAAATTTACACTACTACCCAA
This sequence comes from Nineta flava, assembly GCA_963920215.1. NCBI lineage: Eukaryota > Metazoa > Arthropoda > Insecta > Neuroptera > Chrysopidae > Nineta > Nineta flava. Next base: position 37,733,369 of record OY986046.1, read on the forward strand.
TATCCATCCCAGACTGGTATTTTGTAAAATAAGATTATCAGGACCCACATCAATTTTACCCTTTTGTAAAATTTTATAAAAATTATTGCTACCGATTAGCATATCAATTTTTCCTGATTAGTTAAAACCCGGATCGGCAAATTTAATAAACGACGGCCATTGAATAAGCTGCTTAGTAAAGCTTCTTTTTGACAGTTCATCCGTTATACCTTCTAAAACACCGAATAATGCTTCAAAACAAAAGCCATTAACTCTAGACTCTACTTTCAAAGAGACCGTAGAATTCACTTCAGAAGTTCCACAGCATCCACCAGATACTTGAATATTACAACATTTGAGTATTGACCTGGTATATTTAGTTTTTTGACTAGTGCTGAAGTAATGAAATTTCGTTCACTGGCGCTGTCTAATAAAGCGCGACAAGACCAATTTTTTCCATGTGCATGTTTAACATTCACGATTGCTGTAGCTAATAAAATTAAGCTCGAAAATAAAGCTTCATTGAAACTTTTACCAATATTACTGCAAGTTAGAGAAGCTTAAGCATTCTCTTGTTCTTGTTTCCGAGCCACGTCGTTAGAAGTGCTCATATTGGCAGTAGGTTCCTGTGGAGCCTTCACGTTACCATTTTTATTTGGGTGTAATGACCAATGTTGTTCAGCAGTGCACTTCTTGCAAACACCTGCAGGGCACCTTTCAGCCAAATGTGCATTGCTCTAACAGTTAAAACATAAATTTAAATTTTCAAAAAAAATTCGCTGATGGTTTGTGTCTAATTTTAGATACTGAAAACAGCGCATTAAAGGATGCGGTTTATTGCACATCGTACAAATTGTAGAATTACGTTGTGAATGGGTTGCAGTACATGTCACAGTTTTTTTTTTAGAAGGAACTAGTATTGTTTAAAAAATTATGTGATAGTACTTCCCAAGCTTGACATCTTTTGTTTAAACAATCCAACAAATTATTAATCGTTGGAAATTCATTAGCTTTCTGATCTAACTGGACTTCCCGTTGCGTGGCGAAATCTAATTTTTGGGACAAATGGTACACTAAAAATGTATCCAATAAATTTTCAATTCCTAGCGCTTCCTTCAATTCCTGACGCTTCAACTTTGGCTAAAGAGCTCGCTCCGCTGATGATGAAAATCATCAGCGAGTTTTTAAATTAATAAAATGAAGGCCAAGCGTCAGCAAGGCCAGCAAAAGTCATAAAAACGACGCAGCAGGGACCCGTCCAAGCCCCTCCCAAAACTACAACCAAACGAAAGCGAGAGACCCTAAAGAATGACGTGAGAGTTTCGGAGGTGGCAACCAATAAGCCCACCTCTGAAGAATAAAGGATGGAGGTGGATCGTGAAAAGACTCCTCCTCCATCTTCATCACGGGGTAAGCCGGCTTTGCAGGCGGAGCTGAGCTCACCGAAGCCGGAGATGTCCAGGCCTCCGGCTTCAACATCGCCGGGAGGCAGCCCAGTGCACAAGCTGCGCTCGAGTAGCCTCCCGGATCGTGAGATGTCAGCAATTGATCTGACACTATGCCCACTGGCTCTGGCTCATCGACTGGAATAGATGGTACTCCCTGATCCTTGTGGGAGTGACCATCTACCCATCAAAATTTCTCATAACTCACCGATGTGTCCACATCCTACTTCGCCGAGATGGCGTCTTCGCCGAGCCGACTGGGACACTTTCATGGAAAGTTTTCAAGTTCCCACGTTGGGGGGAGACGTAGAAGAGGATGTGTGCAAAATAACCTCCAAAGTCATTGAAGCAGCTACACATGCTATAAGTAAGTCTTCCGGCATTCCACCTAAGAGAAAAGTTCCCTGGTGAAATGACGTCGTGAGAGTAGCGGTTGCAGAGAAAAAGAGGGCGTTTAACAAACTGAAAAGACGCCCCACGCAGGAAAATTTGATAGCCTTTAAAAGAAGAAGATCAATAACAATAAGAATTATTCGAGGTCAGAAAAGGCTATCTTGGGAGCAATATGTTTCGGCCATCAATACCTCCACACCATCTTCGGAGGTATGGAGGAGGGTGAAGGCAATTTCGGGGAAATTTTCCTCATCACTGGCGCCTGCCCTCCTCTATTTGGATGGCCGAGTCATATCGCAGCGTGTCGAAATTGCTGAGTGTTTAGCGGAGTATTTCGTGCACGTCTGCAGCTCCCAAAATTTCGACCCGGATTTCCTGCGGATCAAGATGCATGATGAACAACATGATGATCTTGATTTTTCCTCAGATAAATCCCTCCAGTACAACAACGATTTAACAATGCAATAACTACTGGAGGCACTAAAAGGGTCAAAAGATACATCACCTGGCCCCGATACAATACATTATTCTACGATCCAGAATCTGCCTTATCCTGGTAAGTGCGGATTACTGGATCTATACAAGAATATTTTTCGGCAGAACGTTTTCCCTCAGCAATGGCGGGAAGCCATTATTATCCCGCTGCTTAAAGAGGGTAAAGATTCATCGCAACCATCAAGCTACCGTCCAATATCTTTGACTTGCTGCTTCAGCAAGATATTGGAAAAAATGGTGAACAGACGTCTCGTCTGATGGCTGGAAACTAATCATCTGATAAGTAAATATCAGACAGGTTTCCGCCAATACCATTCGACGACGGATCAACTTGTTCGCCTTGAGAATGCCATTCACGACAACTTTCTCCGGGGCTATCACTTTGTGGGAGTGTTCTTCGACCTGTAGAAAGCATATAATATGACATGGAGGTATGGCATTCCCAGGAAGCTGCATGACTGGGGTCTATGAGGATCTCTGCCTCATTTCATTCAAAGTTTTAACTGTGACCGCAAATTACGTGTCCGGGTGGGTGGCACTGACTCTGGGATCCATTCCCAGAAGAATGGTGTTCCCCAGGGCTCGACGCTTAGTGTCACCCTTTTTGCTATAGCGGTCAATCACATCGCAGCTTCAGCCCCGATTTGTCAATGTCTGTATGTTGATGACCTTGCAATTTTCTATGGAGCTCCATCAATAAATACGATTGAAACGAGACTCCAGCAGGGCATCAACGAAGTGGTGCATTCTGTTGAAAGTGTTGGTTTTCGGTTCTCCACAATTAAAACTAAAGTGGTCCATTTCTGGAGAAAACGCAAGGCACATCCTGATCCGGTCCTTTACTTAAACGGTACCCGCCTTGGATGTGCCGACTCTATTAGGTTTCTGGGACTTGTCTTTGACAAGAAATTAACGCAGCGTCCACACCTCCAATCCCTGGCAACGAGTTGTCGCAAGGCAGTGAATATGCTTAAAGGATTGGCTGGTACATCGTGGGGTGCGGACCGGGAGATGCTACTGCGGCTCTATTCATCGCAGGTTCTGCCCTGGATGGATTATGGCTGTGTAGTATTCTCCTCAGCCCAGATGTCATCGCTCAAAATCTTAGATTCTATTCACCACGCAGGCATAAGACTCGCTACAGGAGCCTTTCGAACGAGTCCCTCTATGAGTCGAGTCTATGTGTAGAGTCGGGGTGCCCCTATTGAGGTTGAGGCGTGAGCACCTGCTCCTCAATTATGTCGTGGGGGTATGGGCTAAGCCCAATCATGTCAATATCCCGGCTCTCTTCAGAAAATACAAATTTCTGAGGTGACTCTATGAGAGACGTGACACGGTCACCAGACCTTTGGCCGTTCGAATGCAGGAGCTTTTAGAGAGTCTTAATTTCGAATTCACTCAGGTACTTCCCTATAGTTTTCATGGAGTACCTCCTTGGCTGATCCCAAAGGTAAGGGGCCGCTTTGACCTGGCTGGTCTCCGTAAAGATGAGACCAGTTCCCTGTAGTATCGGACCTGCTTTCAACAAATTATTAGTGAATACAATGACTCTCTGTGCGTGTATTAGGATGGATCTAAAACCGTTTCTGGTGTGGGGAGTGCTATTGCCATTGGCAATAGCTAACACACTTGGTCGCTCTCCCCATAGGCATCCGTATACACTGATGAATTCTTTGCAATTTTACAAGCCCTGCGATATTGTGAAGAGTTTTCGAACCTTCACAATACATTCCTCATTTGTTCCGACTCGTTGAGCGTGCTGTAAGCACTAATGTGCACGCTTTCAAGGGACCTGCTGGTGCAAAACATCCAAGTGATACTCCACGTGCTCCAGCACATGTTCATCGTTTTTATATGGACGCCTGGGCACGTGGCTATACATGGGAATGAGGTGGCTGATGAAACTGCGCGGGTCGCGGCTGATTCAGACCACCTGGATCTAATTCCAATACGCCCAGAGAACCTTTAAGTGTGCATACGTTTCAAAATTCATGAAAAATGGCAGCGTGAGTGGAACAACCTCACGGAACAGCTCAAACAGGTCAAGCCAAGCATCAATAAGATGCCGACACCTGTAAATCTGAGCCGTAGAGAGAGTGTGGCCCTTACACGTTTGCGAATAGGCCACACTCAAATCTCGCATTCATATCTTTTCTGCGGTAAGGATCAGCCAAGGTGCACTGTTTGCTGGACAGTGCAAACCGTGAGGCATATTGTTGAGGAATGTGTAGTCTTTGAACCTTTACGGAACCTTCATCATATAATGCGAGCTCCGTGAAGAGGATGATTACATTTTTTAATGAATCTCACCTTCTACGGAGACTCTATGGGAAACATTTCTTTTTTTTTTTTTTTAATTCGTCTCTTTTATTTGTTTTTATTTACAGCCTCGTAGGATTTAATCTTCTTTTTAAATGTTTTGTGTTTTTAAATTATTTATTGATATCCTCTGTGATATTGTGGGCCCTTTACATCCACACTATTACACGTTGTTATATTTTTTAGTTTTTAAAACTTTTTATTGTTATCTAGTTTTTAAGTTTTAAATTTTGTTTTTAATATTGTTATCTAGTTTTTTAAGTATTTTTATTTGTTGCAGTGAAGGGCTTTTACACCTTCACTGCAACGTTGTAATTTGTTGTTGTTGTTGTTCATTTTTGTTGTTATTTTTTTATATATTTTATATTTGGTTATTTTTTCCTACCTAGTCAATTCATTTGACTAGGTAGTGTTGTGATATTTTGTGATTTGTTATGTTTTGTTTTTGTTAGTTTTTAACCTGTGAGGGCTAATGAGCAAGTTCTCGAAGCCCCAAAAATGGGGGTGGGTTTTAGTGGGTAGTCGGGTCTGGCTGGCCAGGAGTCCCCCACTCTGTGCGTCAATATATTTACCACCTCCCTGCAGCAAAAACAAAAAAAAAAAACAATTATTTAAAACCAAATTGTTTATTTATAATTATCTTTTTATCACGATCTACCCTGTTGATTCGTTTCAGTATTATTCTTTCAGTGAGTTTTGACAGAGTGCTTAATAGGCTGATGGGTCTGTAGTTTGTGGGATTTGTGTGATTTTTATTTGGTTTTGGTAAAGGTATGCTCTCTGTATATTATTTATTTATAAACAAAGATAAGTAGTATATTTTAAATGTGAAAAAATAAATGGAAGTTTTATATTTTTTATTTATGTAAACAAATCATTTAATACAAGAATAATCAAAATTGTGAGAGACTGATTCGGTTCAGATCTGTTCGATTTTATTGAACAGGAGTGTATATAGGACATTCTGTTGAATTGGCTGGATGAGTATTTTTGCAGTTTACGTATTTTAATAATTGGTTGCTTTCTTCGCTTTGAATTGTTATTTTTGTACAGTCTTTTGTTGCGTGACCGTTTGTAGTAGTGTGCCCCTATTGCTGGCACCTATAGCATTGTATAATTGTTTTATTGTTGTAGTGTTTTTAACACTCTATTTTTGTGTTGTTTAAAATTAAGATTTATGGATTCTTCCATAATTGCGAGGATAGCTGGATTACGCGTGTTTTTCATTTTGTATGTGTTTATCACTTTAATTTTATAGTTTGATTCGACTTCTTCTTTGATATCGATGGGCTCTACGTCGGACGTGAGTCCGTGTAGGACATGCGCATGATGTTTGTTATTTTTAGGTGTGTATGTGTAGTAGTCGTATTTTGAATTTTCGAGGGCTTTTAAATATAGTTCGTATTCACTATTGTCTTTAAGGAAGAGGTTTGTGGTATAGTTAGTATATTTTATGTGAAAACCTTTTTTTATTGATTTATTGAACATTATTATTAGTGATTTGTGGTCTGTGCCATCGGTGTAGAAAACTATTGGTGGTGGTAGTTTTATTTTCTGTACACTATTCTTTATTTCAATTGTTTTAGAGTTTCTAGATATTGTTGGTTAATTTAAATCACTGGTTGTGTTGTCTTGATCAACTGATTCTATGTCATCGATATTGTTTTGTAATAATTGATATTCATTACTTGTTATTACCTTGTATATAGTACAATAATTGTTTTGGAAACAAGTTGGTAGATTAACTTGTTGTAGGTATATTATTGTATTTTTCTAGAATTTTATTTGAAACTTTAAGTAGTTTTGCATTCACTTTTTTTAATGAACGGCATCGGCATAGCATAGCCTTGATAAGTTTATTGTCGTCACTTATTTTTATTTTTGTATTATAACATACAATACTGTTCTTTCGGGTTGCGCAAAAGCGAAAAAAATGAAATAATTACAACAAACACTGTTTACTTAATTGAGTATATTAATACGACAAACATTTGTATTCTATATTATCTAGAGCACGGTAGTGCGAAAGGCCGAATTTAATTCTATACATTCCAAGAAATTAATTGGCCACTGAATTAATCTCAGTACGTTGTATGAATAGTGTTATACAAGTTTTAAAACGACCGTTAACAACACCATCATTGTTCACCAAACATATATACACAAAGCAGATAGGTTCGCGAGCATCTTTAGTAGTAATGGGGACTGCTGAGCGTGGGAACTTTTTGATGGCCGTGGGAAAAAAATAGATGCCGGTGCCACACCCCCGCTTTTCCTCTATATAAATTTGGGTGGTTTTTAAAATTTTGGAGGTTAGGCCCCCTCGCCGTGGGATAAAGTTTACCGAGGAAATTACAGGTAAATAATGATTCAGCAAGTGTTTGTGGCTGGTCCAACTGATTAAAACTTTGGAGGTGGCCCACTTGAAAAATTTGGGGTTTGGCTCTCCAAGTTGGAGGTCCACTTATTTCGTGTTCCCCTCCACGACTTTTTTCAAGAATCGCTCCTCTTGTAGTGTTTTCTTATACCTGGCTCCTCTTGCTGTATTTGCCTATACCTATTTCTCTATATGCTCCGATTGCTCCTTCACCTGGCTCCGACAGCTTGATTTTTCAATATGATCCGATAGCTTGATATCTCAAAATAATACATACATGACTTTCAGGTTTCCAGTTGCCCCAATAATATCTGTGCTCTATATACCTAACTCATAAAGATGACGACCCGTTTTGTAGGCAGGGATTAAAATCATCATGAGTTGATATTATCACCCTGATAGAGGTACTTCATTCGCACACAGATATTATGAAAAAAGCAGTTCTAGGAAGTATTAATAATACTTATAATAAACGAAAATCTATTCAGATTTTATAGCATATAGGCCCTTTGGGATTCTAAGACCTACTCGGAGGTCCAAGCTTGAATAGATCTGCGGTGATGCCAATATAACTTCAGAACCGTTTTTCAATATACCTAACCTATAAAGATGACTGCCGGCTTTGCAGGTGGGGCTTACGGACATCCTAGGCTGATACAATCTCCTCATGAGGGGCTGAGTTTTGCAAAACTAGTTATGTGAAGTGAAGTAAAGATGATCACTTATGAATGATAGTTTTTATATGATCACGTACGAACAGATAACAAAAACCATGTTATTACAAAAATTTTGATTAATTGGAATCAAGTACACATAAAATTCATAAAAACAGCTATAGTTGATTTTCATTTATGTATAAATTGGAAAAGTTTAACGGTTAAGATATTTCATCCGTATGATAACATAAAACACAAAAAGTATTAAAAACTTCAATGCAGATGTTGCAAGAATATCAACAATGCAAATATACATTGTTATTCTCCCAGTCAGATTAAAAATAATCGCTACTCTAATTTCATCATGAGCTTGTTGGAACAAGATGATGCAATTTCGACGCGCTGACTAAGTTATTTAGCTGTAACTTTGAACAAGTCTGTGCTTGTTTGAAAACTTTTTACAATAATCACATAATCCGATCAAAAACATAAATGTAAAAAAGGGCCGAGTTTTCGGGGAGATACTTCATATAATAGTTGCTCCTTAAAAAGTGATGATATCCCAATTAAGGAACCGAGCTATTAATAAAGTAAATAGTTAAAACTAAAATGTAAGAATATAAGTGCAAAGTAAAATGAAAAACAAAATTTGGTTGAAATTTATTTCGTAAGTTTTCTTTAGTATATTTTTAAAATTTCATAATTTAAAATTTAAAAAATCAACTAAAATAATAATATATCACACAAAATTCAATGTGATTAGTAGACCGTGTGGTTCACATCGCGTAAATTAATCGCATAAGGCATTAGTAAGTATCACAATCACTAATATAATAGTATATTGATTCTTGCCTTATTTACTAATTGCTATATTATTATAATTAATATACTTTTTAACTTTTTACTCTCTATCTCTCTAGATATTTATATATATATATATATATATATATATATATATATATATATATATATATATATATATATATATATATATATATATATATATATTTATTTATTTATTTATATATATATTGTTTTATATGTATATTGTTTGTATATATGTATGTTTGTTTATAATATATATATGTATATATATATTATATATATATAGTTTTTGATTTTCACTTTATGACAATGCACTACCATTATTATTATAATCATTATTATTACTCTATTGATTATTCATTTTGCCATAAGATATAATATATATGCTTAAGATATCTCATATATATTTGTTTGTTTGTTTGTTTGTTTTTTTCCTTCCACACATAATATATTTTTACATGTATATAGCCCTTTAGAATATTTTTATTCATTAATTTTATTAAATTATCTTTCAATATATTAACAACATAATACATGTTTTAGACACCTCTCTCTCTCTTAATTTTATTAAAAGCACTTTTACTATCAAATCTCTGTTAAAATAATAAATATTATTTAAGAATGATAATAATTCATTTATTGCTCAACCTCATTACACCATCTTTTGATAAATTAACATAATATATATGTTGTAGACGCATAGTAGAAGTCAGAAATAAAATGAAATATTAATCTTTATACATAAAAAGCTGTTCACTGTTTGATAATAATGTAAATAATAATCATAGTGTTCGTTGATAATATAATAAATGCAAATATATACACGTTTAGATGATCAGATTCTATTGTTCTCTGGCATCCTTACTATTTATTATCAATCATATAGACATACATCAATATTGTCCAATGTTTCACTCAATATCAATTGCCCATATATATTTACGTAGTAATTGATAATTGTGCAGCATGAAGAATATAAAATACCATTCAACGTATTCACGATATATTACAGTGCTATACTAATCAACTAAACTACAACGTCTTACATACATACCATATCACAGAGGTGGGCAAGAGTTGACTCGGCCAAGCTCTGAGTGAGAGGTAGGGAAGAGAGATAGAGTTAATACAGGGTACCTACCAATTATTAATATTTTCTTTTTTTAATTAAAACATTTTCTGAAAAAATATAATAATACCAAATCTTTTTTATGGTCACTATTATACAAAGTAAATAATACATACAGCATTCAATACATACTCTAGAATTTTGGGTCATAAAATGTACCTTTTTAGTATATATCATATTTGTGTATGAATAAAATAAAAATATATAAAAAATATATATATAAATCTTTTGAACCTTTAAGTTTACCGCTGAACCATTGTAATAAAAGAGGGAAATTTTTGCAAAGGATAATTTAAATAGAACTATAGTTTTGGAAATTCCAAATAATTTGTCTAAATATTTTACTATTCATATCCGAGAACTAATAAAGAATTATTTACCTGATTTAATTATTTTTTCTTCGTATGTAGTATGCTCAGTATAGTGTCATGGGAATTTGATGAATTAAGTTAAATTTTGCATAAAGTGGGAATTTGAGTTCTTCGAGTTAGTCTACTTTGAATTGAAAAAGTGAAAAGTACTATTTGTAGTAGTGGAAACTATTTTTCGCATAATTTGTTTTTCAAAAAAAGTAAAAGTAATAAGTTATTGGGCAATAATCGGTAGGGACAACCTGTTTTGAAACATCGTTCCGTCTTGCTTCAAAACATACCTTCTTTACTTACTCTCACCCAGCTTATGGAGAGCCCGTCAGGCTCAGACGAGCTGTCTGTACCCACCTCTGCCATATCATTAGTTATTGCTGCCATAGATCTTGAGCACGGTAGTGAGTAAGGCCGAGATTTAAGGGAGACATTCGGACTTCTCACTACAGTGCTATTACTACACCTTAATTTAGAGTTATTTTTTAGGTGCTGTATCTTTTGAACGAAAAGAGCTTCAGTGTTGATATTTCGAATGTAGATACTTTACGGAATTATAAGAAACACTTTTTTCAATCAACGTTAACGAATTAACCGTTAAAAAGTTATTTCACTTCAAAAACTCAAAATTTGCGGGAACGCCTACAATTCTTGGTCACAAATAGATCAATATTCTACGATACTTCCAGATATGCTGTAAAGTTGATATTTGGCATGTAGGTAGCTGTAGAACCCAAACCGACGGGAAAATTGCGAAAACTGGAAATTTGTATCGGAAAAAAGGAAATTTTGACAATTTTCGTTTTAATCAAATTAGCATTAGAACGTATATATTGATCTTATTCATTGATATTTTTATAGAGTCCTATCTGATTGGATGACACTTGTATTTAAATATTGATTGTATTAGATCATATAAAACTAAACAGCCATGTAGAAAACACAATCAACTATATTATCACTAAAAATTTCTTTAACCTATAGTAGTGAATTGGCTTGTTGTATACAGCAGTTGGCGTATAGCATTTAAAAGTTAAGCAACGTTAGTTAAAATCAGTAATTGGATGGGTGCACATTGTGTACTGATTTTTATACACAGTATATTTGTAAATATACAAGGTATATTATGTTTAGTCCCGACTTTGTAACGCTTGAAAATATTAATCCTTGACAAAAATGCTTCACCAAAGTATTCATAAAATGGCCTAATTCGGCCATTTTCACATGTCCGTCCATCTGTCCGTCTGTCCGTCTGTGAAGCCGATAACTCAAAAACGAAATGAGATAACGGCCTGAAAATTTTTTTGTGTGTTCTAGAGCAAAAAAGTAAGGTCAAGTTCGATAACGGGCAAAATCGGGACGTGTTTCTCTCCACCAGGGGGGAAAAATTATATCTCTGAAACCGTAGGAGATAGAAATAATTTTTGTCAACAAAAAATCTTCTTCTCTTTAAAATAAACAACTTTTGTTTGAAAACTTATGTTTATTTTAGTTTTGTTAACCAGGTGTATATATAAGGTCACGGTTGAAATGATTTTCTTTTTCAAAAAAATTGTTGGTCTCGTACAGATGTCAAAATTTTCCACATATCCTAAGTTCAACATATCCTATCAAAAATCATCTTTAAAATTTTTATATATGTATATATGTACATGTATATATTTATATATATGTATATATATATATTCATATATAAATATATATATATATATATATACACACATATATATAAATATATATATATATATATATATATATATATATATATATATATATATATATATATATGTATGTATATATATATATATGTACGTATATATATTCATATATAAATAAATATATTTATATATGAATACATATACATATATATATATATATATATTTATATATATATATATATATATATATATATATATATTTATATATGAATACATATATATATATATATATATATATATATATTTATATATAAATACATATATATATATATATATATATAAATATATATATATATATATATATATATATATATATGTATATACAAATATATATATATACATATATATTAATATATATAAATATATATATATATATGTATATATATATATATATATATATATATATATATATTTATATATATTTATATATATTAACATATATGTATAAATATATTTATATATATATATATATATATATATATATATGTATGTATATGTATTCATATATAAATATATATATATATAAATATGTATATATATATATATATATATATATATATATATGTATGTATATATATTCATATATAAATATACATATATGTATATATATATATATATATTTATATATATATATATATACATATATATTAATATATATTAATATATATAAATATATACATATATATATATATATATATATATTTATATATTATTATATATAAATATATATATATATATATATATATATATATATATGTATATACATATATATATATATATTTATATATATTAATATATATATATATATATATATATATATATTTATATATATTAATATATATTAATATATATGTATATATATATATATATATATATAAATATATATATATATATATACATATATGTATATTTATATATGAATATATATACATACATATATATATATATATACATATATTTATATATATATATATATTTATATATGAATACATATACATATATATATATATATATATATATATATAAATATATTTATACATATATGTTAATATATATAAATATATATAAATATATATATATATATATATATATATATATATATATATATATATTTATATATATTAATATATATGTATATATATATATTTGTATATATATATATATATATATATATATATATATATATTTATATATATATATATATATATATATATGTATTTATATATAAATATATATATATATATATATATATATATATATATATATATATATATATTTATATATTTATATATTTTTATTTATATATTATCTATCATTAAATTTATATATTATTTATATATATATTTATATATGATCTAACTCCGAACGTTTCGCATTGACTAACGTTTCACGTTTACTGACTTACGGTTCGCTTAAGCTTTCGCTATGCTTTGAATTAATATACGCTCCGCGTTAACTTTCACTTTGCGTTAACTAGTGCTTCCTGTTGATTGACGCTTCGAGTTGACCTAACGCTTCCTATTGACAAACGCTTCTCATTGACCAACGCATCGCGTTGGGTGACTAACGGTTCGCTTCAGCTTGCATGTCGCGTTGGTTATCGTTGATTTACTAAAGCTTTGCGTAGGCTGAAATACGATTCGCGAAAACTTACATTTCGAATTGGTTCATGCTTTTCGTTAAGTAAGGATTCGCGTGAAATCACGATTCGAGAATCACTGACGCTTAGCTTTGGAAAACTAACGCTTCTCATTGGCTGACTAACAGTTTGCTTTAGCTTACGTCTCGCGTTGGTAAACGCTCTGCGTTTACCAACGCCTTGCGTTGACCTAACACTTCCTATTAACTAACGCTTCGCGATGGCTCACTAACAGCACGCTTAAACTTACGTTTCGCGTAGGTTAACGCTTTGCGTTGTTTAACGATTCTCGTGAAATCATCCTTCGCGAATTACCGACGCTTCGCTATGAATAACTAACGCTTCTCACTAACCAACGCTTCGCGTTGGCTGTCTTACGGTTCGCTTCAGCTTTCGTTTCGCGATGGTAAACGCTTTGCGTTTACCAAAGCTTCGCTTTGACCAAACACTTCCTATTGACTAACGCTTCACATTGACCAACGCTTCGCGTTGGCTGACTTACAGGTCGCTTAAGCTTACAATTTACGTTGGTTAACGCTTTGCGTTGATTATCGAATCGTGTGAAATCACGCTTCGCGAATCACCGACGCATCGCCTTGAATAACTAACGATTCTCATTAACTCACGGTTAGCTTATATTTCACGTTGATTTACTAACGCTTCGCTTTGACCTGACAATTCCTTTTCACTAACGCATCTGATTGACCAACGCCTCGCGCTTGTAAACGCTTCGCGTTAATTCACGATTCGAGTGAAATCACGATTCACTAATCACCAACGCTTCGCTTTGAATAACTAACGTTTCTCATTAACCAACGCTTCGCGTTCGCTGACTTACGGTTCGCTTTAGCTAACGTTTCGCGTTGTCTTAACACTTCCTATTGACTAGTGATTCTCATTGACCAACGCTTCGCGTTGGCTGACTTACGTCTCGCTTAAGCTTACGGTTCGCGTTGGTTAACGCGTGGCGTTTATCAACGCTATGCGTTGATTTACTAGCGTTTCGCGTTAACTTGCGTTCGCTCAGCGTTAACTTGCTTACGCTTATCGACTGACGCTTCGCGTCAGCTAACTCTTCGCGTTGTATAACCTACGCGTGCTTTCGCTTCACGTTAACCATCGCTACGATTTAACTAACTTTTCACGTTTACTTTAAGCATTTACCATTCGCGTAAAATCACGCTTCGCGTTGAATCACGAACGATTCGCTTTGAATAACTATCGCTTCGCGTTGGTTAACGCTTTGCGTTGGTTAACGATTCGCTTTGTATACCTAACGCTTCTCATTGACCAACGCTTCGCGTTGGCTGTCTTACGGTTCGCTTTAGCTTTCGTTTCGCGTTGACCTAACACTACCTATTGACTAACGCTTCTCACTGACCAACGCGTCGCGTTAGCTGAATAACGGCTCGCTTGAGGTTACGGTTCGCGTTGGTTACCGCTTTGCGTTAATTAACGATTCACGTGAAATCACGCTTCGGGAATCAGCAACGTTTCTCTTTGAAAAACTAACGCTTCCCACTAACCAATGCTTCGCGTTGGCTGGCTTGCGGTTCGCTTTCGCTAACGTTTCGCGTTGGTAAACGCTTTGCATTAATTAACGCTTCGCGTTAGTTTAATAATGATTTGACTTAACACTTCCTATTGACTAACACTTCGCGTTGACCTAACACTTCCTATTGACTAACGCTTCTCATTGACCAACACTTCGCGTTGGCTGACTAACGGCACGCTTGAGGTTACGGTTCGCGTTGGTTAACGCTTGGCGTTTACCAACGCTATGTGCTGATTAACTTACGCTTCGCGCTAACTTGCTTACGCCTAGCGTTAACTTGCTTACGCTCCGCGTTAACTTCCTCGCGTTAGCTAGTGCTGCATATCGACTGACGCTTCGCGTCAGCTAACTCTTCGCGTTGTATATCTTACGAGTGCTTTCGCTTCGCGTTAACTATCGCTACGATTTAACTAACGTTTCACGTTTACTTTAAGCATAAACGATTGTCGTGAAATCACGCTTCGCGTTGAATCACGAACGATTCGCTTTGAATAACTATCGCTTCTCATTGACCACGCTTTGCGTTGGCTGACTTACGGTTCGCGTTGGTTAACGCTTTGCGTTGGTTAACGATTCGCTTAAAATCACGCTTCGCGAGTAACTGACGCTTCGCTTTGCATAACTAACGCTTCTCATTGACCACCGATTCGCGTTGGCTGACTTACGGTTCACTTTAGACTACGTTACACGTTGACCTAACACTTCCAATTGATTGACGCTTCTCATTAACCAACGCTTTGCGTTGGCTGACTTACGGCTCGCTTTCGCTAACGTTTCGCGTTGATAAACACTTTGTGTTTACCTACGCTTCGCGTTGACTTAACACTTCAAATTGATTAACGCTTCTCATTGACGAACGCTTCGCGTTCGCTTACTTGTGGTTCGCTTCAGCTTCCGTTTCGTGTTGGTAAATGCAAAGCGTTTAGCAACGCTTTGCGTTGATTTACTAACGCTTCGCGTTGACTTAACACTTTCTATTGACCTACGCTTCGCGTTGGTTAACGCTTTGCGTTGGTTTACGATTCGCGTGAAATCACGCTTCGTAAATCACTGACGTTTCGCTTTCAATAACTAACGCTTCTCATTCAACAACGCTTCGCATTGGCAGACGTGCGGTTCGCTTTAGCTTACGTTTCGCGTTGGTTATCGCTTTGCGTTTACCAATGTTACTAACGCCTCGCGTTAACTTGCTTACGCTCTGCGTTAATTTCCTCGCGTTAGCTAGTGCGTTGTATCGACTGACGTTTCGCGTCGGCTAACTCTTCGCGTTGTATTTCTTACACATGCTAACGATTCACGTTAACTAACGCTACGATTTGACTAACTTTTAAGCGCTTACTTTAAGCGTTAACGATTCGCGTGAAATCGAGCTTCGCGTTGAATCACTTACGATTCTCTTTGAACAACTAACGCTTCTCATTGACCAACGTTCGCTTCGCTTTGGCTGACTTACGGTTCGCTTTAGCTTACGTTCCGCGTTGGTTAACGCTTTGTGTTTACCAACGCTTTGATTTACTAAAGCTTCGCGTTGACTAACTTTTCGCATTGACTAACTTTTCGCGTCGCCTAACGGCTTGCGTTGACCAACGCTTTGCGTTAGCAGTCGCTTCGCATTGATTAACTAAATTATATAACTCAATATTTAAATATATAAGACTCGCAAGAACAATTAATATAAATTTTTTTAAATGCAAGAACATTTTTACTGTTTCAATATTAATTATGAACACAAAACAAACATTTTCAAATAATTCATATTTTATAAACATTGAATAGGTAGAAATATTGACAATTCAAATATTGATTTACAACTCAGTATATACTGGGTATTCAAACAATTAACTCAGTTAGTTGTTACATTACTTGTTTTTTGTAATTTTGTAATAAACATTAATTTATATTCTCATTTTATCTTTTTTATTATATTTTGCATTGATCAATTATTATTTATTAACTTCAATTGTTTCAGTGCAACCCCCCGGAAAATTGGAAAAACATACTCCAAAATTACGTTTTTCTTTTTTATAAATGCTAGAAAGATAGAATTTTCAATATTCGACCCAAAATAACGTCAAATTAACAGAATATTTTG
The DNA here is from genome assembly GCA_963920215.1 of Nineta flava. Classification (NCBI taxonomy): domain Eukaryota; kingdom Metazoa; phylum Arthropoda; class Insecta; order Neuroptera; family Chrysopidae; genus Nineta; species Nineta flava. Next base: position 37,750,353 of record OY986046.1, read on the forward strand.
AAAAATTTCATTACCTATATCGCAACCACACCGAAAATGGGGAAAACATCCCTAAAACTGACCTTTTCACTTCTATTCATGATAGAAAGATCGGGTTTTTCCATTCGACGTGGAATAGGTTCAAGCTAACAGAATTATTTGAAAAAAGTAAATTTTTCCATCACAACCCTTCGCAATCGGGAAAAACACCCGTAAAATAACCCCTTTCTTTCTATTCATGCTAGAAAAATGAGTTTTTTTGCATTTGACACTAATTAGTTACAAATTAGTAAGTTTATTCGAAAAATTTAAAATTTTTCATTACAACCTCCCGGAAAATCGAAAAACGCCCCCCAAAATTACAATTAAAAAGTGATGATATCCCATTAAAGAGCCGAGCTATTTACAAAGTAAATAGCTCGGTGAACTATTAACTAAAAAAATTAATGAGGGGTAAATTGATTAAATGTAAGAAAAAATTTGGTTGAAATTTATTTCGTAAGTTTTCCATTAGTATGTTTTTAAAATTTTATATAACGCGGCAAGTTTTAAAATAATTGAAATCATCAGAAAAAATAACTGGCCGCGTTAAATAAAATTTTAAAAACATACTTAGGGAAAACTTACGAAATAAATTTCAACGAAATTTTTTCTTACATTTAATCAATTTACCCCTCATTAATTTTTTTAGTTAATAGTTTACCGAGCTATTTACTTTGTAAATAGATCGGCTCTTTAATGGGATATCATCACTTTTCAAAAAGCAACTATTATCTGAAGTCTACAGCTATTTACTTTGTAAATAGCTCGGTCCTTTCTTCCATATCATCACTTTTTAAGAAGCAACTATTATATGAAGTCTAGAGCTATTTACTATTTTTTTAAAGAATTTAAAATTTAGTTCAACAAATTTTTTCAACCCATTAATGTAGTAAAAAAAAATCATTTTGTGTAACGAAATATTTTTTGATATGAATAACTACCTCATTTTTCTAACACACTATATGTAGTTAAAAAAATCATTTTGTGTAACGAAATATTTTTTGATATGAATAACTTCCTCAGTTTTCTAACACACTATATGTAGTTAAAAAAATCATTTTGTGTAACGAAATATTTTTTGATATGAATAACTACCTCATTTTTCTAACACACTATATGTAGTTAAAAAAATCATTCTGTGTAACGAAATATTTTTTCATATGAATAACTGCTAAAAATTAAAAAAAAAAATATTATGAGTTTTTTTTATAAGAAATTTTAAGTTGAAATAATATTAAGTTGAAATAATATTTAAGTTGAAATAATATTATTAAGTTGAAATAATAATATAAGTTCTTTCCAATAAGAAACTCAGAAAAAAAGATTATAAATTTTTTTCAAATAAGAAACTCGTTGAAAAAAAGATTATCAACTTTTTTCAAATAAGAAACTCGTTGAAAAAAAGATTATGCATTTTTTTTTTATAACAAACTATTTGTTGTATACTGAAAACTATTTTTTTATATATTAACGTTAGTCCCGACTTTGTAACGGAAATATTTCTCAAAGAGCCGTCTGTGTGTCAGTCTGTCTGTCTGTCGATAACACTCAAAAACGAAAAGAGATAACTAGAGTTGAAATTGTTTTTAAAAAAATAGTCAATCGTAAGGGGAAAACATACTTTTTTCCGCAATTATTAGAAAAACCGAAGAATAAGAAAGTAAGAAAATGTAATAACGAAAACTTTCATTCATTCTTTTTATTAAAAAAACCTACTTTTTCATAAACTCAATAGTTTTCTCAAATAATTTATTTACATATATTAAATGTTCCTCTCGGAAAACGAATTCTCCATATAATCGAATTGTTAACAATAACAATCATCAATAAATAACTCAGTATATATTGAGTATTCAAACAATTAACTCTATAGTTAGTTATTACATTAATTGTTTTTTTGTTGATAAAAAAAATTAATCGTTTTTTATTTATATTGACATTGTACTCCCATAAGTATAATGTTAATTTTGGTTCAATACCAATAAAAATAAAAAACGACTGTATTTTAAATATCTATTTAATATATGATATAGTTTTATGTTGTTTGGCTAATAATAATAATTAATAAAAATTTTTATCCACTAAAAATTGAATGAATTCAAACAAATGTCAATACATAGAGTACTTTCTTTAGCCATCTATCAGCCATTATGAATGTTATTACTATGTAAGATAGATTAGATTTTTTTTATTGTGTATATTGTTAGCTCCATCTGTTAATAATTCATCAAATTAAATATATGTGTATATATATATATATATATTTATATATATATATATATATATATATATATATATATATATTTATACATATGTATATATATATATATATATATATTTATACATATATATATATATTTATATATATATATATATATATATATATATATATATATATATATAGACTGAAGAGGGAGAAATATATATATATATATATATATATGTATATATATATATATATATATATATATACATATATATATATATATACATTTCTCCCTCTTCAGTCTTCTGTCCTTTTTTTGTTTTTTGGTTGTTTACAATAGTTTTTGAAAGAATGTTGGAAATACTTTTGAAGGTTGAAATAATATTATGAATTTTTTTCTAATAAGAAACTCGTTGAAAAAAAAGATTATGAATTTTTTTTTGTCAAAAATTTTTTTTTCCTTGAAAATACAAATATTAATGATTCTGATCAAATAAATTATTATAAGTAAATGTAAATATGTTAAATAGATTACTCTTCATAAATTTATTAACAACAACGACCATATCACAATGAATACACCAGTTCTCATTCGAACACTGAAGTTGTTGTGCTCAATTAGTACTTGGATGGTTGACTGTCTTGGAAATCTGAATGTTGTTGTCTTTTTGTTTATCTATATTTTTTTTTCTTTCAATTAAGATTTTATAATTTTATTAATTTTTATAATTTATTCAAATGTAAATAAATAGCATTCATTATACTTAAATATACAAATATCATTATACTTAGGTATACAGTTATTATAATACTTAAATATATAATAAATATCATTATACTTAAGTATATGAATATCATTATAGTTAACATATTGTTTTGTTATTTTTAAATGAATTGGTAAAAAATCCCTTTATTATTGTGATAAATGTGATAACTACCTGTTCGGAGTTACATCATAGCAATACTAATAGCAGGCAACATTTAAGTCAAATCAATGTTTTGCAACTGGGATATATAGTATTCCTACTTAAGGTTGTAATCATTGCTATAATGCGGCTACGTTACGAAGTACAGCAGTCACGTAGTAACCATGCGCACAGTTCGTAGATGTCCGGTTTCAGAAATCTCCGCCAGATACTTGGTCAACGAGTTCATTTGAATTGATGCCACCATTGAGATACGACAGAAGAAATCAATATTAATTTATTGTATACCGTCTGAATGTTTATTGTAAATAACTTTAACTAATATATTAAATAATACATCAGAAACACATTCAATTTATTTCTTCGGCAATACCACTGGAGATGTTTAAAAGATATTTTAAACAATATCCGCTACAGGAAACACATATTTGACTGGTTAACTATAATGGTAGTAAAATGCAACCAAAGGGTATGTGTAAATTAAAAATTAATTTTAATGGTGACGAAAAAGCATTAAATATGTTCGTCATAGACACTGGTGGTCCCCCCTTGTTGGGCCGTGATTGGATGTGAACATTTAACATGGAGTTGAATCAATTTCACTTTATGCAGAGTTATGCACCTCTTACCCAACTATTAAATTCATACTAGGAAGTTTTCAGGGACGAATTAGGGAAATTTAATGGGGGAAAAGTAAGTTTGAAATTAAAAGAAAATTTCCAATCAAAATTTTGCAAGCCACGTCAGCTACCTTTGGCTATAAAAGATAGAGTCGAAAATGAAATTGACCGCCTGGTGAAATTAGGAGTGCTCGAAAAGGTAAACTTTAGCGAATGGGGCACACCTATTGTCCCAATATTAAAAAAATCCGGACAAGTACGCATCTGCGGTGATTTAAAAATTACTGTAAACCCGCAGTTGGTCGTGGGTTCGTATCCACTACCACGTATAAACGAATTGTTTGCAAAACTTCATGGAGGAGTCGAATTTTCAAAAATTGATTTATCAATGGTTTATCAACAGCTCGAATTAGAAAAAAATTCGCAAAGCATTACTACTATAAACACTACGAAGGGTCTATTTCAATACACTCATCTCGTTTAAGGTTTGGCGTCCGCACCAGCCATATTCCAAAAACTATGGATTTGTTGTTTTCGGGAATACCTGGAGTGGTATGTTTTATGAACGATGTCCTTATTACGGGAAAAAATCGCGAAATCCATTTAAAACAGTTGAAAACCGTCTTGAACATACTACTGAAAAACGGGCTACGGGTTAGTAAAGAAAAATGCGTATTCTTAGTCAAAAAAATTAATTATTTAGGATTTGAAATAGATAAAGAAGGACTACATAAATGTCATACCAAAGTAGAAGCAGTGTTGAAAACTATTCCACCTAAAAGTGTCAAAGAGCTTCAGTCTTTCCTGGGATTGGCAAATTATTATCGAAAATTCATCGCGAATTTTAATTTAGTCTGTGCTCCATTGTACGCCTTACTCAAGAAGGACGTAAAATTCGAATGGAATGAAGAACAGCAATCAGCTTTTGAGGAATTAAAAGAAAAATTGGCATCACCAATGGTCCTGGCTCATTACTATGCGGACGTACTCTTAAGATTAACGGTAGATACTGGTCCCATGGGCTTAGGTGCTATATTATCCCATAAATATACTAATGGGGTAGAGAGACCCATTGCTTTTGTATCACGAAAACTTGCCCCAGCTGAGCAAAACTATGCCCAAATTGGCAGGGAAGCTCTGGCAATAGTATTTGGTGTTAAAATATTTCACCATTTCTTATTTGGTCGAAGTTTGTGACTAACGTAAAACTTCGACCAAATAAGAAAAAAAAGCAACTGCACTGATTTTTTGTCTAGGTGTCCATTAGATTCTATGCCCGATGAAATTGAAAAAAACGACGTATTTGTTAATTATATTACTACACATATATTATTAATAATAATAATGAGCATATTAACAAAATTTTTTTGGAAAAAAAAGCCTTCTATTAATATATAAATTATTAAACGAAGGCTTAATTATAAATAAAAGTTTTTGAAAAAAAAAACAGTTCCCCTTATTTAATATCAATTTGAAATGGACTGGGATGAAAAGCTATCAATTATTTTCAATTGATTGGAATAAAAAAAAAAACAATATTTCCTTCAATTTAAAATTGATCGCGATAGAAAAATCCATCAATATTCAAATCAAATCAAATTGATATATACTAGTAAAAATATTCTATTTTATAAAAAAAATATGGAAAGGAAAAAAAACTTTTCTAATATTATATATACATAATATATATATTTTATAATCCCCAAAGCAAAAAGAGCAGAGTCTCAATAGATCGCAGCATGGTAACTGCTCTACCAAATACAATACCCCTGCTCAGATTAAGTCGTTTACAAACAATTCAAAATTCAGACGTCGAATATATATATATATATATATATATATATATATATATATATATATATATATATATATATATATATATATAATAATAATAATAATAATAATAATAATTAAACTTTATTCATAAATTTCGTACAGAGTACATTGAATGCGTCAAACCTAGGTAACAAAAATGGTAGCAATTACAAGGATGATAACAATAAGAAAATTATCAAAAGTGATAACAATAAGAAAATTAACAAAAAATGATAACAATAAGAAAATTAACAAAGATGTATCAATAACAAATTGAGAGAAATGATAACAATAACAAAGCTAATAAATAACAATAACAAAGCTAGTAAAGATAATAACAATAACAAATATAACAGAATTGATAGAAATATATAAACAATATTAACAGCTAATAATAAACTCTTATAATATTAGATATAACAGTAAACAAAAAATTTTTTGATATCTTTAAATTATAAATTCTTTTAAATCATAATGGTTTTTTGTAAGCAGCGACTTTTTTAATTCTTTTTTAAACAAGCTTGAATTTAAATTTTTTATGTCTGTGGGAATTGTATTGTAAATTCTAATACATGTATTTAATACAGCTGAATCGATATACGTTCTTGTGGTTTGCATTACTACCAAGTTATCTTTATTTCTTGTATGGTATGTGTGTTCCAGTTGATGATCTAGAAATAAATTTAGGTTGTTTTTAACAAATAAAGCTCCTTCCAAGATAAACGTGTCAATCACTGTAAGGATACCCAGGTTCTTGAAAATAGGTCTTGCTGGTTCGTCTGGTTTTGCACTCACTATTACACGTAGGCACCTTTTTTGAAGTTTTAGTATTTTATGTACGTTGGGGGAGTTTCCCCAAAACAGTATGCCGTATCTTATATTTGAGTGTATATAGGCGTAGTAAACTTGTAGGACAATGTCTTGAGACACGGTGTCTCTCAGCCTGTATAGAAAATATATTAGCTTCGACAGTTTCTTTGATAGATAGTCTATGTGTGTTCTGTGGTTCAAGTTACTATCTATGTATAATCCCAGAAACTTTACATATTGTGATGCTTTAAGTGTTGTAGACATTTTTTCAATTTCTATTTCTTCAATATCATTTCTTATACATAAGATATTAGTTTTGTCAACGTTTAGACTTAATGTGTTGTCTTTAAACCATTTATTTAAACTCTCAAAAGTTTTATTGATGTTTGATATAACGTCTTCTTCGTTTTTTCCGCGAAAAAGAACAGTCGTATCATCAGCGAAGAGAATCATTTTGTTTGTAGTTCTTAGAGGAAGATCGTTTACATATAAAATGAACAATAAAGGACCCAATAGTGATCCTTGCGGTACGCCTCTTTGCACCTGCTTGAAGGTCGAAAATGTTTGCTTTCGTCTATTTCCCATATTACAACTCAGTTTTACACACTGTTGCCGATTTGTCAGATATGACGTTATTAAATCAAGAACTTTACCTCTTATTCCGTAGAAACCGAGTTTGTGTAGCAACAGATCAATATCTAGTGAGTCGAAGGCCTTGCTTAGATCTAAGAAGCAAGCAATCGTTATGTCTTTACAATTCAGTGCTTGGTAAATTTCAGCAAACGCTTTGAAAATTGCTTGATCAATAGTCCTTTCCCTCGTGAATCCATGCTGTGCTGGAGAAATAATGTGAAATTTTTCCAGAAACGATATTAATCTGTTGTACAATACTTTCTCAAATATCTTCGAAATAGCAGGCAGTATCGAAATCGGTCTATAATTTTTTAAGTTCATAGAGTCGTTGTTTTTGAATACGGGTGTTACAATAGCCTTTTTAAATGCGTCAGGGAAAATACCACTAGATAACATTTTATTAATAATATCCAGCAAAGGTTTTATTAATTGTGTGGCGCTGAGTTTTATTATTTCGGTAGGGATTTCATCCCAACCACAAGATTTTTTGCATTTTAGTTTCCGCATTATCTCCAGTAATTCTATTTCATTGCAAGGAAGTAGATATAGTGTATTATTTGCGTTGCTTAGCTTCGTATTAAAATTTGGTTGATTTAGCCCAAGATTTTCAGCAATATTAATAAAATAATCGTTGAAAGTATTTGAAATTTCTTCTATATTGGTGATTTTATTACCTTCAATATTATTTATACTTTCTATTTCCTTCCTATTGTTTGGTACTGGTTGAGTGAGTCGATTTACAAGATTCCAGGCAGCTTTTGTCTTATTTTCAGATCGATTTATTTTGCTACAGTAGTGCGATATTTTTGTGTCTTTAATCCGTGTTTTAAGATGATTGCGGATTTTATTATATTGGCTTCTCTTTTCTGTGAGAGTGTGTTCTGGGTTTTGTGTATTGCGAAATTTAATTTCTCTCCATAATTCATTTTTATTTCGAGATAGATTTATAATTTCAGGTGTTATCCACGCATTTTTTTCTTCGTAGTTGTGGAAGACGATCTTTGAGGGGAATGCTACATCAAAATAGTACATAAACGCTTCGTAAAATGAGTCTAAGGCACTATTTGGATCCGTTTTAAATAATACTTCTTCCCATGTTTCCGTATTCAATAATGCTTCAAAGTACTTTATGTTGGTTTGACAGAAGTTTCTTCTTTCATAATAACCTTTGGTGCTTAAATTTTTAGTTATATCTGTTGTGAGAATTTGTAGTGTATGATCTGACAAAGGACTATGGTGTATATTTACTTTACGATAGTTAAAATTGATGAAAAAATTATCGATGCATGTTGCACTGTTATTTGCAATTCGAGTTGGCTCATTAATGAGTATTTGAAAGTTATATGATAGAAGAATTTCTTGAAGTGTATTAGCACTGGTGTCTTTTTGGAGTAAATCGATATTGAAGTCCCCGCATATGATAACTTTGTTGTATATTTTCTTATTAGATACATAATTTAGGCACTTTTGCAATTGAGCAAAAAATGTTTCAATATTTCCCGATGGGGTCCTATATATACAAATAACAACAATGTTTAATTCTTCTATTTTTACAGCGCTGCATTCGAAGTCCATTTCAGATGACAAGGCTTCCAATTCCTTATAGTTTTCTACTTTTAGTCTTCGGTTTATGAGAATACAACTTCCACCTCTCTTTTTTATACTTCTGGTAAAAGAAGACTTTACAACCAAATTGTTGACAGATAGCATTGACAACTGTTTTTGTACGAGCCAGTGTTCAGTTATACACATAACATCCAACGATATTTGTAGTTCACTTAGTAATAGTTCTAAAAGTGGCGTTTTGTTTGTTATACCTTGTATATTAAAATGCATAATGTTTACTTCATATGTCTTTTGTCGTTTCGGATTGTTGCATTCGCCAATTTGCGGTTGGTTTGGAACGAAATAAATTCAAATTGAACCTTCTAATAGCTGTTCCCGCCGGCCAAAAAGTAGGATCATACATTTTCTCCTTGTACTTGTTATTAATGCCCACCTTAAAAGCTTTATTTGATCCCAAGGTCTTTAACTCCTCGCAGATCACATTTTCTTCTCCCGTTTTTTCTTTTATGTAATTAAAAACATTTTCTTTTGTGACATTTGGTTTTACTCTACCAACATAAACCCAAATTTGTGTTTCGGCTGCTTGAAAGGCTGTAGCTTCATCTGTTTTTCCTGTCCCAATAATTGTTTCTTTCCTTTTTTTCGTGTATGTCACTGTTTTAAATTCTGTTTTATCTGATTCTATTTTATCGGCCGTAACAATTTTTGCAACTTCAATATTATGATTAGTATAGGCACTATGATTTAATTGTTTGTTAGTATCATTGCCTATGTCACTATCTTTAGTGTTTTTTAAAATTTCATCGCCCTGTTTAGTATAGCCATTACATACAGCATCTTTGTAACTACGATTGCTTACACCAACTTCATTAGTAGTTGTTTCTGATATTTTTCTTGTTTGATTTTCTTTAATGTTAGCTTGCATTTTAGATATGTTATTTTCGTTTTCCATACCCATATCACGTTGTATAACTCTATTCTGATTGATTTGTATGGCTCTTATATGATTTTCAGCCGCTTTTAATTTTTCTTCTAACATTTTATTCTTATCTGTCATTTCCTGTATTAATCTCTTAAGTAAATCATTTTCTTGACTAACAAATTTGTTTTCATTGATGATTACTTGTATAGGCACATATTTGTTTTCTTCCGGTATATGAATTATTTCAAATTCGACACTTTTAACAACTGTTTTGACGTTCACTTTTGGGGTTATGTTACAATTATTGCATTCCCAATCTTTAATTTCTTTTGCATCAATAAGTCTTCTGAATTCTTCCAGATTAATGTTAACGCATTCAATATGATAACTTTCATCACATTTTGCACAATTTATAGAATCACAATATCGATCAATAACTTTTTTACATCGAGCACATGATAGACCGCGACCACCACCCATGATGGTGATCAACTTAGATATATTATACCCATAATCGACCGTTAAATGATTCAATGAACATAGAACACATTCTCATGTTAATCTGTCAATTATATAATCATAATATACGGGTCATCAAATCAAATAAAGGATTCGTGCGATAATAAACTATTTAGAAATAAATTTATTATCTAATAATATAATCACATTACTTTGAGCCTTTCGACTGATACTGTGAATTCTTTTAGATAATATCGTTGCCAGCTTGGACTAGACTGGATACGGCCTTAGAGGCGTTCAGGCATAATCCCACGGATGGTATCTTCGCACCACCGGCAGCTCGAACGAGTGCGTGAACCAAATGTCCGAACCTGCGGTTTCTCTCGTACTAAGCAGGATTACTATCGCAACGACAAGCCATTAGTAGGGTAAAACTAACCTGTCTCACGACTGTCTAAACCCAGCTCGCGTTCCTTATTGGCGGGTGAACAATCCGACGCTTGGCGAATTTTGCTTCGCAATGATAGGAAGAGCGGACATCGAAGGATCAAAAAGCGACGTCGCTATGAACACTTAGCCACCACATGCCAGTTATCTCTGAGGTAACTTTTCTGACACCTCTTGCTGAAAACTCTTCAAGCCAAAAGGATCGATACGCCATGCTTTAACAGTCTCTATGTTTACTGAACTTCAGATCAAGCCAGCTTTTGTCCTTTTACTCTATACGAGGTTTCTGTCCTCGCTGAGCTGGCCTTAGGACACCTGCGTTATTATTTGACAGATGTACCGCCCCAGTCAAACTCCCCACTTGGCAGTGTTCTCGAATCGGATCACGCTGGAGTATATTATATCGATGTAATAAATAAAATTAATATTATAAATCACTACTCTCACTAATAAAATAGAGATAAGTAAAAATATATATATTAAATAAATATATATTAACATCACTACTCTTATACGCTTGGTTCAAGAACATCCTTGCATTTTTAATCCGGTTAAAGGATTAACAAAGCCATGCGTTCCACCTTATCGAGTAAGTTATGAAACAATGAAAGTAGTGGTATTGCACCTTCGATATATACCCAAAAATGAAATATATATCTCCCACTTATGCTACCCTCTCATGTCACCTTACAATGCCAGACTAGAGTCAAGCTCAACAGGGTCTTCTTTCCCCGCTAATTTTTCCAAGCCCGTTCCCTTGGCTGTGGTTTCGCTAGATAGTAGGTAGGGACAGTGGGAATCTCGTAAATCCATTCATGCGCGTCACTAATTAGATGACGAGGCATTGGACTATATGTCCAGTCAATCAAGGCCCAGTTGACACAGCAAACACATCAAAGGTGTAGGCTGGCGGACTAGCGGCCGGCGTTGCTAATATGGGGATGATAACAGTAAAAGGTGGCAATATTACTATTTGATCATAAGGAAGGAGTAGTCCCCGCAGGCCTTATGGTTGACAACTGCGGCATCAGAAAACCTATAACTTCCTTTATATGCACACCACGAGCATATCATGGAAGAAGGTCCAAAGGAACAGCATCACGAGCTTGGCACGAACAACGACTGAGTTTTTCGTCAGTGGCTCATAATTTAGCTCGTATTCCAACTTTCGACTAGCGAAAGAGGAACAATGCTTGTAGCAGGCGGTGGAGTTCCAAGCCGCCAGGCGGCAATACAGCAGATACCCGGAATAAAGTAAATGTTAATCGGGTTTGGTCCCCAGGTCGCATCACGAGTACGCAGCTATAACTAAATACCGATATGGAACCACGGACTCGGTTGCCCGCGCAAGAACTGAGAGGCGTAAATCCGGATCCCTTAGTTCTCCCGCTGACAACCCAGACCATACTCTCCCAAATGAGAGCGTTGCGCTCGTAAACGAGACGTCCGCCACTGGCACCCCGGCGAGGTCGGCAACTAAATCGGGCAGGTTCGGTGCTTGATCTCTATACTTGGACACCTTAAGCGTGTGAGATCTATCCAACTGGACACCTTCTCCCACAACTTGCGCGTCGATTACTACTGGTCGCCCTCCACGAAATGCAATAATGTCCGGTCTACAGTTACCCACTGGACAGAGGAATGAAACCTCACTTTAGACACGGCACCCAAGTAGAAGCGATTCCGAGCAACGCTGCAGGACATATGCCAAGGTCTCAGGTTGATTACAACCGCCTCAACACACACGCCCTACAGCGTCATGACCAAGTGCACAACGAGAACGAGTCGGGATTGCGTTACCTCACTCGGACGAAATTTACATAGTCCCGCCCAGATATCACTTGAGATCGGGGGCCAATGATGGAAGAGCTAGCCGAACATTTATGCGTATCGGCCAGCCCTCCTCCATCCACACTTTGATGTAAATTTCGCCGGATGGTAAAGAGGGGATTGAGCACTCGGTTGTTAGCGGCGTCAATTCCAACCACCCGCATACACCACTGCTTTTGTAAAAGAAGAAAAGAAGTGGCAGCGGCTGACCGGAATCGCGAATTCGCCGAGTGCTCAAGATTGAGAATTCTCTCGTATCGCAACCTGGGTACCGATGAAGAAAGCTGAGGGACACCCACCCCCCATACTTGACATCAGTATGAAAGAAGGGGATGGGAACATCCGCTGGTAGTCTCAACCATAATCGCACCGTCCTTATCTTCCGGTCCAGAATCCTCAGGTATACAAGACTCACCCGCCCCAATGACCAGACATGAAAATGTCTAGGCAGGAGGAATGAGGTCAGAACTTTCAGTCTCTGTTGGGGTTTTAAGGGCCCAGATGTTATGTAAAGCGGCTGAGAGCATCCGATCACAGTTTTTTACACGGGATCTTTCGAAGTCAATTCCAAGGTACTTCCACATGTCCACAGGGGAACGCATGGGAAGATACTGATCGAAGACTAGAAAAGTAATTAACTTCACCTTCTTATCACGCCACAAGGCTACCATGGAGACACCTATAGATTTGGTGATATTAATCTCTGGTCCGAAAGATCATCCGCAAAGGCAAGGAACCCAACTTACCCATCCATCATCGGAAAGCCAACTGCAGGATTCAATTCATTCAACGCTCGAGATATGACAAGGTTGAAAAGAATTGGTGAGAGAAGATCTCCTTGTCTCACACCGCTGTTAAACCTAATAGGACGCGACCTTGCACCGTTCGAAGATGGTCGTCAAGTTGTCGTATGTTTCCCTAACATACTCCACAAAAAGTCTTTTGAGGCTTAGACCCTCCGAAGTCTGCAGAATAGTGTTATGGGAAACGGTGTCAAATGTCATTGAGACATCCAGGGATGCGAGATGAATCGACATACAGCGTAGCCTGGCTTCGCTTAACAGGGTCTGCAAAAGATACAGATACCCTGCCAGTACGTCCCCAGAGACAAACGCAGCTTATCTTGCAACCCCGGAATACTCGCAAGCCTTCTAGCAAAGATGGCGTGGAGTTGCCAAGAGATCACTGAGCCTATAGATATAGGTGGGAACTTGGCGAGTGAAATGGCTCCATCCTTTTTAGGTATAAAAACCGTGCGGGATCGACACAGGAATGGGTGTATCTTCCCTCCAAGCATCATCAAATTAAAGAGAATTCCCCTGATGAGAGGTGGAACCTGACTCCACCTAAGGGGAGACAGTCCATCAGGACCGGCGGCCAAACGGACTTTCGGTCTAGTATCCACAACCTCCCGTAGGGTGATAGGGGCCCAAACTGGTGCTACCGATTCCGGAGAGTTCACTAATTCAGCGTATTTTTCTGGGGCTCCGACACTCTGTCCCTCAATGAGAGGAGACCAGAAGTGTTCAAAGGACTCCATCGGAATATCGCCGGCATTAAGTTCGTCCCCAAGAACGGATCTTGCCGCAGCACCTATATTCTTCTGCTAAAGCTTCTGAGTACGGGCATAGTCAGCATGCCTTCGTCTTTTACCTGTACATGCTTGAGTTGTTGTTTTTCTGCTTGCAGAAAAACGTCTACCGTGCACTGGCGGAGGGATCTCAGAGGGACGTAGCTCAAACACATCTAACAGATACACAAAGATCTCGTCGGTGATACATTTATCTTGCAGGGCAAATTCAACTAGTATACGAAGTCTACCCCCTGATAGCCCATGTCATCAGCCAGTGTCTCTTAGAGTTCACTGAGTGCGACTTTGTGAGCGGATTTTAACTCTCGGTCACTATCAGGCTCTGAATCATCAGAAGCATCAATAGCAGTAGTATTGCCGTCGTCCCTTAATTGACTCTATGGAGTGCTGGGGAAATTTGTCCTCAAGGTGCACGTTGAGGTGCCTAACCCAAATACTACTGCCTCCGCTTCTGCCTGAGCTAGTATCAGGCACTCTTCCTCACGCCAGTGATGCTTCACACGATCAACATTAGTCCGCGCGTTGGCTTCCTCGTTTCAATAGGTCGTTGACAGAGTTCGCACATGGACTCGAGCTCCGGCACCACGCTCTGCCCCGACGAGGCAGAGGAGGATTGATGGTCGCTGGCCAGTGGGCCAGAGACCGAAACAGAAATTTCTGGTTTCCGAGGCTTATTATTGCTTTCGCCTTTGATCATTCTTTGAACCTATGTGACGGGGTACAAACGCACCACACAAAATGACCGGTATGTGTGATCAGTTCTTGATGGGTACCTGAAGGATCCATCAATTAACATTCCCGCCACGAGAAGGCTCACGCAACTTGAGTGCTCCACTGTGGACATAAAGCGAACTTTATATTCACAGTGTTACATAATAAAGCGTCATGCCCGAACACAGACATGACGAAAACAACACAGACATGACGAGAATATATATGTCCGGTCAATCAAGGCCCAGTTGACACAACAAACTCATCAAAGGTGTAGGCTGGCACACTAGCGGCCGGTGTTGGAGTAAATGAAGATGATAACAGTAAAATGTGGCTACATTACTATTTGATCAAAAGAAAGGAGTAGTCCCCGCAGGCCTAATGGTAGACCACTTCGGCATCAGAAAACATGTAAGAAAAAAAGAGACACGTCGAAACAGAGCGTGTTGGTCAGAGAAAACGATAAGACCACACCATGGGCATATAAAGGAAACAGGACCAAAGGAATAGCATCACGAGCTTGGCACGAACAACGACTGAGTTTTACGTCAGTGGTTCATAATTCAGCTCGTATTCCAACTTTCGACTAGCGAAAGAGGAACAATGCTAGTAGGAGGCGGTGGAGTTCCAAGCCGCCAGGCGGCAATACAGCAGCTACCCGGAATGAAGGAAATGTTAACCGGGTTTGGTCCCCAGGTCACATCACGAGTACGCAATTATAGTTAAATAAATGGACTCTTTTATTCGGGACCCGATATGGAACCAGGAATTGTTATACTGGATTCAAAAATGCTTCAAGTGCCACCCCCGCATACATCAGTATGAAAGAAGGGGATGGGAACATCCGCTGGTAGTCTGAACAATAATTGCACCATCTTCCTTATCTCCCGGTCCAGATTCCTCATGAATCCAAGACTCACCCACCCCAATGACCAGACATGGAAATGTCTAGGCAGGAGGAATGAGGTCAGAACTTTCAGTCTCTGTTGGAGTTTTAAGGGCCCAGATGTTATGCGATGTAAAGCGGCTGAGAGCATCCGATTACAGTTTTTGACACACGATCCTTCGAAGTCAATTCCAAGGTACTTCCACATGTCCACAGGGGAACGCATGGGAAGATACCGGTCGAAGACTAGAAAACTTGCCTCAGTAATTAACTTCACCTTCTTCTCACGCCCCGAGGCTACCATGGAGACGCCTAGAGATTTGGAGGTATTAATCTCCAGTTCGAAAGATCTAAGGGCCCTTGTAAAAAGATCGATGTTATCCTGGAGCCCCTTCTGCGTCGATGGGACAAAGATCACATCATCCGCAAAAGCAAGGGACCCAACTGACCCATCCATCATTGGAAAACCAACAGCAGGATTCAATTCATTCAATGCTCTAGAGATGACGAAGTTGAATAGAATTGGTGAGAGAGGATCGTCTGTCTCACACCGCGGTTAAACCTAACAGGGAGCGATCTTGCACCAGAACGTTCCAAGATGGTCGTCGAATTGTCGTAAGTTTCCCTAACATACTCCACAAAAAGCCTTGGAAGGCCTGGACCCTCCAAGGTCTGCAGGATAGTGTTATGGGAAACGGTGTCAAATACTTTCGAGACATCCAGGGATGCGAGATGAGTCGACCTACAGCGTAGCCTGACTTCACTTAACAGGGTCTGAATAAGATACAGATTTCCTGCCAGTCCGTCCTCAGAGACAAACGCAGCTTGTCGTTCATCCCGCAACCCCGGAATACTCACAAGCCTTTTGGCAAAGAAAGCTTAGAGTTGCCAAGAGAGCACAGAACCTATAGATATAGGTCGGCATTTGGCGGGTGAAATAGCTCCTTCCTTCTTGGGTATAAAGACCGTGCGGGATTGACATAGGAGTGGGTGTATCCTCCCTCCAAGCATCATCAAATTAAAGAGAATGGTCCTGATGAGAGGTGGAACCTGACTCCACCTACGCGGAAACAGTCCGTCAGGACTGGCGGCCAAACGGACTGTCGGTCTAGTATCCATAATCTTCCGTAGGGTGATTGGGCCCCAAACCGATGATACCGATTCCGGAGAGTTCACTAATCCAGCGTATTCTTCAGGTGCCCCGACACTCTGTCCCTCAATGAGAGGAGACCAGAAGTGTTCAAAGGACTTCATCGGAATATCGCCGGCATTAAGTTCGTCTCCTAAAACGGATCTTGCCGCAGCACCCATATTATTTTGCCAAAGCTTTTGAATACGGGCATAGTCAGCACGCCTTCACCTCTTACCTGTACATACCTGAGTTGTTATTTTCCTACTTGCAGAAAAACGTCTATCGTGCGATGGCGGAGGGATCTCTGAGGGACGTAGCTCAAACACATCTGAAAGATACGCATAGAGCTCATCGGTGATACATTTATCTTCCAGGGCAGCTTCAACCAGTATACGAAGTCTACCCCCCTGATAGCCCATGTCATCAGCCAGTGACTCTAGGAGTTCACTGAGTGCGACTTTGAGAGCGGATGTTAACTCACGGTCACTATCAGGCTCTGGATCATCAGAAGCATCAGTAGCAGTAGTATGGCTTTTTGCCGCAATGCGTTCGAGCGCCGTCGAGACCAATTCTCGGTGACTCGGAGATCTCCGACGTCCCTTAATTGACTCAACGGTGCTGGCGCTGGGGAAATTTGCCCTCAAGGGGCACGTTGAGGTGCCTAACCCCAGATACTACTGCCTCCGCTTCTGCCTGAGCTAGTAACAGGCATTCTTCCTCACACCATTGACGCTTCACACGATCAACATTGATCCGCGCGTTGGCTTCCTCCGATAATGCACACTCAGACCAATTTTACTCGCAAATTTGCGCTGACAGAGTTCGCAAATTAACTCGAGCTCCGACACCACAATCTGTTCCGACGATGAGGTTGTAGAACGATGGTCGCTGGCCAGTGGGCCAGAGACTTGAACAGGAATGTTAGGTGTCCGAGGCTCGTTTGTATTGTCAAGTGTGATCATTCATTTATACCTGTGTGGCGGGGTACAAATCCACCACACAGGGTGACTGGTATGCGTGATCAGTTCTTGATGGGTACCCGAAGGATCCATCAATTGACATTCCCGCCACGAGAAGGCTCACGCAACTTGAGTACACCATTGTGGACATAAAGCGAACTTTATATTCACAGTGTTACATAATCAAGCATCATGCCCGGACACAGACACGACGTGAACAAATAAAAGAACATTAAGAGAGTCATAGTTACACCCGCCGTTTACCCGTGCTTGCTTGAATTTCTTCACGCTGACATTCAGAGCACTGGGCAGAAATCACATTGCGTCAACACCTTGGGGCCATCGCAATGCTTTGTTTTAATTAGACACTCGGATTTCCCTAGTCCGTGCCAGTTCTGAGTTAATTGTTAATTAATATATTTTATTTTTTATAACAAAATAATAATTTTATTATAATTCAAAAAATATTTGAGATCTGTTTAATAGTTGTATATTTTTTTTATATGTATCTAGAGCACGGTAGTGCGTGGCCGAGTTTTAAGGGAGACATTCGGACTTTTCACTACAGTGTTATTACTACACCTTAATTTAGGCTCATTTTTTGGGTGCTGTATCTTTTGAACGGAAAGAGATACAGGGTTGATATTTCGAATATAGATACTTTACGGAATTATAAGAACCAATGTTTTCAATCAATGTTAACGAATTAACCGTTAAAAAGTTATTTCACTTCAAAAACGCAAAATTCGTGGGAACGCCTTAAAAACTTAAGTATTAGATATCAAAATTATGAGCTACTTCCAGATATGCTGTAAAGTTGATATTGGGCATGTAGATAGCTGTAGTACCCAAACCGACGGGAAAATTGCGAAAACTGGAAATTTGTATCGGAAAAGTGGAAAATTTAACATTTTTTGGTTTTAAGACTAGTTCAACCCAAACTACCATGTAGAAAACGATATATCATATATCTAGAGCACGGTAGTGCGTGGCCGAGTTTTAAGGGAGACATTCGGACTTTTCACTACAGTGTTATTACTACACCTTTATTTAGGCTCATTTTTTGGGTGCTGTATCTTTTGAACGGAAAGAGCTACAGGGTTGATATTTCGAATATAGATACTTTACGGAATTATAAGAACCAATGTTTTCAATCAATGTTAACGAATTAACCGTTAAAAAGTTATTTCACTTCAAAAACGCAAAATTCGTGGGAACGCCTTAAAAACTTAAGTATTAGATATCAAAATTATGAGCTACTTCCAGATATGCTGTAAAGTTGATATTGGGCATGTAGATAGCTGTAGTACCCAAACCGACGGGAAAATTGCGAAAACTCGAAATTTGTATCGGAAAAGTGGAAAATTTAACATTTTTTATTTTTAAGACTAGTTTAACGCAAACTACCATGTAGAGAACGATATATCATATATACCTATTAATTTTTATACCATATAGAAATAGACATTGCAATTTGAATACAGCAGTATGCGTTGATTTTAGAAGTTATGCAACGGAAGCCTCGGAAAATTGGAAAAACATCCTCCAAAATTATGTTTTTCTGTTCTATAAATGCTATAAAGTTTGAATTTTCACTAATCGACCCGAAATAACGTCAAAATTAACAGAATATTTTGAAAAATTTCATTACCTTCATCGCAACCACACCGAAAATGGGAAAAACATCCCTAAAACTTACCTCTTTACTTCTATTCATGATAGAAAGATCGGTTTTTTTCCATCACAACCCTTCGAACTTGGTAAAAACACCCCCAAAACCAACCTTTTTGTTCTATACATACAACAAGATGCAGTTTTTTGCAATCGACGCTTAATAGCTACAAATTAGGAAGTTATTTCGAAAAACTTAATATTTTTTATTGCAAACTCCCGAAAAATCGAAAAAACACCCCCCAAAGTTACGTTTTTCATTTCTATATATGATGAAATGATGGAATTTTCACCAATCGACCCGAAATAAAGTCAAGTTAACAGAACACTTTCCTTACTTATAACGCAAACCTCCGAAAATGGGAAAAACACCCCTTAAACTGCCTTAAGGCATTTTGATCAGACTAAAAATATAACCGCTAGAGAGTGATTTATGTATTCTAAGGAAATTCGCTAAGTTGACGCAGCTCCTGCGTCACGAATTTTTTTTTGTGAAGTGGAGCCAACGGGTCAAGTCATTTCTTCAAAGACTATAACGTTGATAATCAATTATCTGTAATAAACGATTAGTTTAGAAGTCATAATCGAAACAAATCAAGTAACATCTTATATATACTAAATTTTATATAGTTATTTTAATAAAAAATATATCACTCTTATTTCACATTAATTTGTGGCGTTTTAATAAAAGGCCTATGATATATGATCGATGAATATTATTATCAATAATCCAATGTATAAAATTTATGCTTTCTTTTCAGTTTTCTTTGGCAATAACACTGCTTGAATATTTGGTAATATACCGCCTTGAGCAATTATTACAAATTATAACAAATTATTTAATTCATCATTACGAATTGCTAATTGAAAATAAGCTTGTTTATTTTTAAACAACTTGTTTACTTAAAAAAAGTTACATTGTAACAATACAATAAAACAATCAATGTTTTCTGTTTGGAGTATTAAAACATACTGATATATTAAACTAGAAAATTTTTATTTAAATACTAAATGTCTATCTAATCAAAAAGGAGGCGGTAACCTTGTCAACAAATCAGATCGATATATGCTTCATATGTTATTTTAATTACAATTAAAGTTGTTAAATTTTCTGTTTGTAAGAAAGGTAAGTTTTCGAGAAAATCTTAATAAAATAGTTGCTTCTTAATAAGTGATGATATGGGATAAAGGACCGAGCTATTTACAAAGTAAATAGATCCAGACTTCATATAATAGTTGCTCCTTAAAAAGTGATGATATACGAGAAAGGACCGAGCTATTAACAAAGTAAATAGCTCTAGACTTCAAATAATAGCTGTTCCTTAAAAAGTGATGATATCCCATAAAGTTTCGAGCTATTTACAAGCTAAACAGCTCGGTAAACTATTTATTAAAAAAATAAATGAGGGGTAAATTAATTAAGTATAAGAAAAAATTTGGTTGAAATTTATGTCGTAAGTTTTCCCTTAGTATGTTTTTAGCGAATTTCCTGAAAGGAAATAGAGCTATTGGTCCCGTACCGAAGTCAAAATTTCGCAAAAATTTCTTCAAATGTCCATCGATCCTACCTAGTAGATGTCAAAAATCACCATCTGTAAAATTTATATATATATATCTATGGACATATATATATATATATATATATATATATATATATATATATATATATATATATATATATATACATATATATATATATATATATATATGTGTCTGTAATCACTCTAGCGGTCACAGTTTTCATTTTATCGGAATGAAATTTGGTATTTGAGGCGCTTTTGGTCTTCAAAAGGTCAAGTTCGTTAATGGGTAAAATCGAACGAGGGGAAAGGGGGGTTTAGAGGGAGGAGGAAATACAAAATTTGACATATCTCCCTTAATATTCGAAAAATCGAAAAATTTATAAGAAGTAAAGTTTTAGGTATTAAATTTTACTGTAGTTTTGTGTCTTATCATTTTTTCTGTTACACTAATATTTACAGAAATATTGACGGTTTAAGATTGAAAACTAAATTCCTCACTATCTCTGTACACATTAGAGTTTGAGCAAAAGTGATAAGGTGATGAATTGTAGCAAACATGATTTTCTACAACTTTATTTCTTACGCTTTTTTTGATTGTTCTAATATTAAAAGAGATATTTTGTTGTTTGTGTTTTCTTCTTTCATTATGCAACCATTTCCCCTTCACATATGACATTTATTAATAAAATTGGCCTTGCAAATACTAAAATCATATACATTTCATTTTGATCAGACTAAAATTGTGACCGCTAGAAATTGATTTATGTATTTTAAGGAAATTCGCTAAGTTGAAGCAGCTCCTGCGTAACGAATTTTTTTAAAATTTTATAACGCGGCAAGTTTTAAAATATTTGAAATCATCAGAAAAATTAACTTGCCGCGTCATAAAATTTTAATAAAAACATACTTTACAAAATATTGTACAGAATCTCATATATGTTAGGTATACAAGTGTTACATATTTAATTGTTAGCGAATTTCCTGAAAGGAAATCGAGCTATTGGTCCCGTACCGAAGTCAAAATTTCGCAAAAATTTCTTCAAATGTCCATCGATCCTACCTAGTAGATGTCAAAAATCACCATCTGAAAAATTTATATATATATATCTATGGACATATATATATATATATATATACATATATATATATATATATACATATATATATATATATATATATATATATATATATATATATATATATATATATATATGTGTCTGTCATCACTCTAGCGGTCACAGTTTTCATTTTATCGGGATGAGATTTGGTATTTGAGGCGCTTTTGATATTCAAAAGGTCAAGTTCGTTAATAGGTAAAATCGGACCAGGGGAAAAGGGGGTTTAAAGGGAGGGGGAAACATAAAATTTGAGATATCTCCCTTAAAATTTGAAAAATCGAAAAATTTATAAGAAGTAAAGTTGTAGGTACTAAGTTTTACTGTAATTTTGTTTCTTATCATTTTTTCTGTAACAATAATATTTACAGAAATATTGACGGTTTAATATTGAAAATTAAATTCCTTAATATCTCTGTACACATTAGAGTTTGAGCAAAAATGATAAGGTGATGAATTGTAGCAAATTTGATTTTATACAACTTTATTCCTTACGCATTTTTCGATTGTTCTAATATTAAGAGAGATATTTTATATTTTGTGTTTTCTTCTTTTTTGATACCTCCCCCCATTCGCCTCGACGTATGTCATTTATTGAGAAAATTGGACTTGCAAATGCTAAAATCATATATGACATTTCATTTTGATCAGACTAAAATTGTGATCACTAGAGAGTGATTTATTCTAAGGAAATTCGCTAAGTTGAAGCAGTTCCTGCGTAACGAATTTTTTTTTATTAATAAAAACACAAAAATTGCAGGACAATTTTTAATGCGTGTTACCTCAGCACTCCGTCATTTATGAATCGATTTTGAATTTTTTGATTTAAAGGGTTTGATTTCCCATTGTCCCCAATATTATACTAAAACCATACTATATTGATGTCTTAGCCCTTCAGAAAGCGAGCAGAGCCAGTTGACGTAATATAACGCGAAGCGGTCTCCTTTGTAAATGTGAATCTAAAATGAGTAAAGTATCGCGAAGCGAAAGAAACGCGTAGCATATGCGAAGAGAAACAAAACGCTACGCATTTTGTGCGATGCCTTCGGCTTCGTATATTTAAGCCTTTCAAAAATGATTGATATCCGACCAAAAACATAAATGTAAGAAAGGGCCGAGTTTTCGGGAAAATCCTTAATGTAATAGTTCCATCTTAAAAAGTGATGATATGAGAGTAAGGACCGAGCTATTTACAAAGTAAATAGCTCTAGACTTCATATAATAGTTGCTTCTTAAAAAGTGATGATATGGAAGAAAGGACCGAGCTATTTACAAAGTAAATAGCTCTAGACTTCAGATAATAGTTGCTCTTTGAAAAGTGATGATATCCCATTAAAGAGCCGAGCTATTTACAAAGTAAATAGCTCGGTAAACTATTAACTAAAAAAAAATAATGAGGGGTAAATTGATTAAATGTAAGAAAAAATTTGGTTGAAATTTATTTCATAAGTTTTCCCTTAGTATGTTTTTAAAATTTTATAACGCGGCAAGTTTAAAAATATTTGAAATCATCAGAAAAAATAACTTGCCGCGTATTATAAAATTTTAAAAACATACTAAGGGAAAACTTATGAAATAAATTTCAACCAAATTTTTTCTTACATTTAATCAATTTACCCCTCATTATTTTTTTTAGTTAATAGTTTACCGAGCTATTTACTTTGTAAATAGCTCGGCTCTTTAATGGGATATCATCACTTTTCAAAGAGCAACTATTATCTGAAGTCTAGAGCTATTTACTTTGTAAATAGCTCGGTCCTTTCTTCCATATCATCACTTTTTAAGAAGCAACTATTATATGAAGTCTAGAGCTATTTACTTTGTAAATAGCTCGGTCCTTACTCTCATATCATCACTTTTTAAGAAGGAACTATTACATTAAGGATTTTCCCGAAAACTCGGCCCTTTCTTACATTTATGTTTTTGGTCGGATATTTTATAACAACTATCTTTATTTTTTTCATAGCTTTACAAAGAAAAATTTTAATCGGAAAGTGCAAAAAATAAAAAATAAAATTTTTAACTGTTTATAACGGTCAACAAATATATTCTAATATATTTCAATCCTCAGAGTCATTCCTTTTCTCGAAGTTACGTGAATGTAGAATTTTTTATGTATTTAAAAATCACCGCTCATATATATTTATTTTATGATAAAAAATTCCAGTTAAAACATTCAGTAACAAAACTAAAAAAAAAATATAGTTTATTTTACCTAACATGTGTTTTTTGATAAAATTTTTTTAATCAAGTTTTTACAACACCCAAAAATAATTGACTTCAGGGGCGAAATTATTAAAGTCTCTCTCTATTACATAGTATCGGTCGACGACTTGACAACTGCGATTGTTGGGCAATTTCGTGTTTTCGGTTTATAATCTTCATAAATTAGTATTAATATATTTATTTTGGATTTCATCGTTTTAACTGGTGAATGATTCGACATAATTTTATATCTTTGACTAATTTCTGGTTACAATTTGATTCTAATTATAATACGTCATACTTTAATTGCTGTGAATCTAAAAGTAAGAATTTATGTATATTAAATTTTGGATGTTTTGGTAGGAATAATATTACATTGGAAAGGGCTGCACTGGTAAAATATTGTGTCATTTTCAATATTCTTTTTTAGTTTTAATTCGTAAGGCTCTCATTTTTTTTCGTATGTCAAATCATCAATGCAAATACTTTAAATGATTATTCTTTGCGTTATTAAATAATTATAACATTTTGGTAAAGTAAGCATGTTTACTTATTGTTTAGTTCTCTTATTTTTAGTTATGGTAAATAATTGTTGAGCATTTTTTCTTTGGAAAAATTATTCTTGCATATAAATTTCGTAACTAATCAGTATTTTTATAATTCAATTTTGTATGAAGATATGTTGAAATTCTTATTTTCTGTCTCCATCTTTATGTTTAAACAGGGACTTGTCACTTGTAAATGCATTGATAATTGATGTAAAAGTCTAGGTTAATATGTTATTTTACTTTGTGATTTTACCAAAAAGAATTTCTAATAAGATATCAATTGAAAATCATTTCTCATATATTTTAAACATTGTAAATTCAATTTATTTAATGATGTTCAGTTTATATAATTTTTGTTTTATCAAACATTATTTTCAAATTTTTTTTTTGTCGACTCTTGCAATTTTATAGGGAATCTGTAAATGACAATGTTAATAATTTTTTTGTATGTAAAAAAATAGGTAAACCCCGCGTTTATAAAAAATTATTCATTTGTAAATAATAGTGTATACATTTTGCATAATTATATATTTTTTTGAAAGTAAGTTGATATATTTTGTTATCTACAATATACAATAAATTATTTAAATTTTTTTTTAAACGTATCACAATTTCATGTTCTTATTTATTATTCATATTCCAGGAATACAGCTTTTAGTTTAGCAAATGTTCACCGAAACTCTTTCACGCTACGGCTTTGGGTATTTAAAAATACACGATCTATTATTTGGCGACCATTTGTTATATCGGGCTCAGGTAATGGGTGGTCATGAATGGCAAATATAGATTCTTCCACAATTTTGCGCATTCTAAATTTCATACAATCTAATGGGTTAGAATTCTAAATGAATAATAGTATTTGGTTTGATTTTTTTTTAGATACTATTACTTAACCTTTTTGTAATGTAATTATGATAGCTGGGTGTGTGTATATTAATATAACACAAACACTCACAATTATTCCTTTAAGAATAAACAATTATTCCTTTAAGTAAATTGGTTTCATATCGTAAAGAATCATTAGATTATATGATCCAAATTCCTTGATTTCATTCATGGTATGGACCCAATAATACAACTAGTAAAAATAAGAATGTAACTAACTGAGTTAATTGTTTGAATACCCAGTATATACTGAGTTGTATATCAATATTTGAATTGTCAATATTTCTGCCTGTTCAATTATTATAAAATATGAATTATTTAAAAATGTTTGTTTTGTGTTCATAATTAATATTGAAACAGTAAAAATGTTCTTGTATTTAAAAAAATTTATATTAATGTTCTTGTGAGTTTTATATATTTAAATATTGAGTTATATAATTGAGTTAATCAACGCGAAGCGACTGCTAACGCAAAGCGTTGGTAAACGCAAGTTTAGTAAATCAACGTAAAGCGTTGGTAAATACAAAGCGTTTACCAACGCGAAACGTAAGCTAAAGCGAACCGTAAGTCAGACAACGCGAAGCGAGCGTTGGTAAATGAGAAGCGTTAGTTATTCAATGAGAATCGTCAGTGATTCAACGCGAAGCTCGATTTCACGCGAATCGTTAACGCTTGAAGTAAGCGTAAAAAGTTAGTCAAATCGTAGCGTTAGTTAACGTGAAGCGTTAGCATGAGTTAGATATACAACGCGAAGAGTTAAATAATCCAAAATCCTCGATAAATTAAAAATTTCCAACAATTGAATCCATCACATTATTTTAATTTATTCATAGTCACAATTATTCATTCATTGAATTACTACAATCAAACATCTTTTTTTTTGAAGTTTTTTTGGTTGTAGGCTGTTTTCGTTTAGATGGTTTTTTTTTATCCATTATTGATTTAACTATTTTTAGAACTGCTGTGGTGTGTGGATGTTTAGACCACGCTCTATCTGTAACGTCTTGCAGATGACTTTTCTTGAATGGTAGTTTCGATAAATCAGGACGATAAAGCGTTCTGAGCCTGTTGTATTCTATTATTGCACTCTTTTGTGATTGTAATTGGTTTGGATCAAAATTAATAATATGAACTCCGGTAAGATTTTCAACTCTAGATAGCGCAACATATGCTTGTCCACAGGAAAATATACAGGAACCTATATCCAGAAGTGCACAATCCAAACTTAAACCTTGACTTTTGTGAATAGTGATAGCGTAAGCAAGACATATTGGAAATTGCTCACGATACACAAACGCGTGATAGAAAACTTCAAATTTATTTTTAACTGGTTCCAAATCGTGTACCAAGCCATGTGTAAATTTTATGCGAATTTTCTTAATTTTGTTCATGTCGTCAATATCCCGAAAGATTTGCTCCACATTACCAATAAAACCATTAACAAGTCCTAAACTGAGATCGACATTTCTTCGAAGCATTACACGAGCTCCAATTTTTATATTTATTCTTCTCTCTAAACCTGCTGTCATAGATGAATCATCTTCATACTTATCTAATATTTCACGAACTTTTTTAGAAAATGATTTTCGACATTCAACCTCATCAATAGCAATTACTTCTATGACCGGTTGTTCAATTCCTTTTAACACATATATCTTTTAACACTTTTATCACATATTTCTTGTTGGCAGTAAACAAACTGTGCTCTCAGGTAATGATGAAAGGTGAACTGTCATTAATAGAAGTGGAATTAAATTTCAGCAATCTGGAAGATAATAATTTAGAATCTTCTATTGTTATAACTCCTAATCGTAATCGAATCAACAGATTCATGAAATCATTATCATTTTTTTGTCGCATGTTAATACAAAGTTCTTCATAACCAAATAATTTTTTCCACAAATTTGTAATAACACTTAATAAACCTATCAGTTTATTTATATCTTTAGCTGATATATCTTCAAAAGGTGATTGTTCTCTGACAGGCGGTAGTTGTAACAAATCGCCAAATACCAAAATATGTTTCCCTCCAAACCAGCCATTTTCATTATCGGAGGTATCAAATATTTCCATTAGACGTAAATGAATATACATAAGAGTTATGTTGGAAATCATTGACACTTCATCTATGATTATAAGCATCATGTTCGATAAAACTTGATCTGAAAGCGGTTTATATTTAGGTGTTAATCCCTGTTCAACTGGTAGTTGTAATAACCTATGGACAGTTAGCCCATTAAACGCCGCAATCCCAGTGGGCGCAGTGACAGCTACAGTCTTATTGAATTTTTTCGACACCCATTGTTTTATTGTATTTATTAGGTAACTTTTACCCGTATCCCCTGTACCACTCACGAAAAGTCTAAGAGTGCTCGAATTTTGTCCAATGTTTCGTGAAGTTTATCAAACATACGTTTTTGGTCTGAATTTAAATTATCAATCATTTCTTTCATTTCTTGATCTGATATATTTTTAATTAATCGAAAATCATCCATTGCATTAATTGCTTGTACTGGTTCAAACTCTATTGGATTTTCGATTCATCATGTTCATTTGCATCGTTTTGCCTGTTCTCTTGTATTTCAGCTATTTTCTCCTCGATCATTTCAAATGCTTTCTCCAAATTTTCTTTGTAGTCATTTTGCAGCTGTCCGTAATTTACACCATCGTTTATAGTTTCTTTAACTATATTAAAAGCTTCCGTATATGAATCTTGCCCTTTTTTTTAATTCAACAAGATTACGCCACTGCATAAACAAAAGTAAAATTGCAAAGTAATATTGTTCTGGATACTTTTTAATATCATGTGGATAATGATTGATTAAATATGGTCGTTTTCTTCTTTTAAAAAATTTTTCGATAACATTCGATACATTAACCAATTTGATAACATTCATCATTACTATAAACAGACGACTATTGACAATGTCATACCATCTGGCAAAATCATAAAGGTTCATTTCTTCTAACTCTGCAGATCTATTTAGATAATAATCATCAATCAATGATTTGTAAAATAAATCTGATGAATTTGGATGCAAATTATTTATATCTTTCTTAGATTTAACTCTGCGGTTACGATGTATTTTCACGTCAAGCCATCTGAAAATAGTTTCAGGATCAGTTCCATAAAGGGATAAACCGAGCAAAGTATCACTTGCTTCAAGTAATCCGCACTCTCTGTTATTGAGTGCACGAAGACCAACATTAAAAAGTCGACTCGTTAATTTTTTTGTAGAATTTATAATTTCAAACATTTCTGTACCATGACTTTTTTCGCCTTTTGTTGTATACTTAGTGATATAGTAATTCAATACAGTGTTTTTTTCACCAATAAACTGAATATCTACATTACCATTCCACACTAAAAGCACCACTGGATTATAGTCATTGATATAAACAGATTCTTTTGTCCTAGGTATATTGTACAATCTCTTATTTGATAGAGTTTTTTTTGCTGCTACTGACTCTGTAACTCCTATTATTTTCATTTGATCTGTTACAGGACGTGGAAAACCAAATCTGCAAAAGCGAATATAGCCAGTTGATTTTTTTTATTCCTTAAACAATAATTATTATGTTTATGAAGTTGATAATTCATAACTCGATCATGTAATTGTGGTGAATTTTGTTTGTTTGGAATAACGCACGTTACATATTTTGATATGAAATTAACCACCTCTTGTACGGTAGACTGTTCAAGTATAGGTGCATCTTTTATCCACAACATACAATGAAAATGTTGTAATCCTCTGGATTGATACTCACGACGCCAGAAATAATGTTCAACTTTTCCTAAAGGTTCGTCTTTTGAACATAGAAAACCTAATAATGCTTTAAATTTAAGATCAATAAATCTTGAAACTGCTACGGGATCTTGAGCAATTAATTCACTAATCGACTTTTTCCATCAATTCTATTTTGATGGACTGACAGTCAGGAACCAAGTTGCTGGTCCATAATATCTCGTCATACACAACACTTTTTTTCTAGGCTTTCTCCAATATTGGTCTGTGTTCCGTAAATGGCTAAATATTGCAGTTAAATCTCCTTCTAGTTCTCTTTCCATCATTTCTAAATAAGTTTTGTTCGTTAACTTTTCATTTTGCTTAGTTATATTCATCATATAAAATATACCAGCGCTCAATTGACGCATATTTGCATCATTCAATAAATAAAAAAGATATTGATGGTTACATCTATATTGGGCGTGACTCGACATCAAGTTGGATTTAATAAATTCAGCTGATGTGATTTTTTTTTCTCTGGGATAAAATTGACCATATTTACCATCAACATACAAATCTGGAAAACATTTTACATCAATATTTTTGTCCCGATTATCTAAAGGTGGAGCGTTCACTTTCAACATTTGATAAACAGATGCCGCAGATTTATTTTGTCGCCGCTCATGAAGAGGATATATAGTATACTGCTCGTACTCATGTTGATTTTCTTCAGTTACTTGTGTTAATAATGCACCATCAATATTTTGGTTCGTTTGATCTACCGTTTCAATTTCAAATTGTATATCTGAATCTATATGATGTTGTAATTGTCGAAAGTTTTCCGGTAAAACTATACCAGAATAATGTTTGTTATTATATTTGAAAAACTTTAAGGCATTATAAATATTTTCTAAATTTACAAGATCCTGCCATATTATTTTACTTTTTGTTGGATGTCCTCTAACAAGAATATATAATTCATGGTCTGTATTTAAAGGCTCTTCAGGTCTTGGTATTTTTTTCAATGTCGCTTCCAATGGTAGTGGTAGATGAAATGTTCTGCCTTTCACTTTTTTAATAGCGTGTCTATTAGGTATGCGTTTCTTGGAAACAGGAACCATGGATGTAACTACTTGAAAGGCTTTTGCTCGTTGGATTAAAATTTTTTCAAACTCATTTAATTTTCTTATTTCATCTGGAACTTCTACATTATAAAGTCCATTAAGAATACCAGTTGCTGGAAGTTTATTCAATCTAAAGTTCAACAAGCATACAGCACAAATAAAATTACTTAATTTGATTTTTTTTTTCTTCAATAAACTGTTGAAATATCTTCCAATAATTATGTTCTAAAGGTTTTCGTATTGCTGAAAGACGCCTTAAATTTCTCAAACAGAAAAGTCTTTGACAAGATAAACACTCATTTTTTGGTGTATCTAGACATTTTGCTTTCATGTCAGTCAATGAAGTATGATATTTTTCTATTATTTGGTCTTCATTTAAATTCGAATCAGACAAATCGCAATCCACATTATATACATCATGTCCTTTGTTCATAATAATGTTAGCCGGATTCCATAATTTATTAAGTTTATCTATGTTAACGTCTTCTAAAGCAGAGGTGAGCAGGAGTTGACTCGGCCAAGCTCTGAGTGAGAGGTAGGGAAGAGAGATAGAGTTACTACAGGGTAACCTACCAATTATTAATATTTTCTTTTTTTAATTAAAACATTTTCTGAAAAAAATATAATAATACCAAATCTTTTTTATGGTCACTATTATACAAAGTAAATAATACAATTCAATACATACTCATTCAATACATCATTCAATACATATCTTTTGAACCTTTAAGTTTACCGCTGGACCATTGTAATAAAACTAAAAGAGGGAAATTTTTGCAAAGGATAATTTAAATATAATTATAGGTTTGGAAATTCCAAATAATTTGTCTAAATATTTTACTATTCATATCCGAGAACTAATAAAGAATTATTTACCTGATTTAATTATTTTTTCTTCGTATGGAGTATGCTCAGTATAATGTCATGGGAATTTGATGAATTAAGTTAAGTTTTACATAAAGTAGGAATTTGAGTTCTTCGAGTTAGTCTACTTTGAATTGAAAAAGTGAAAAGTACTATTTGTAGTAGTGGAAATTATTTTTCGCATAATTTGTTTTAAAAAAAAAATAAAAGTAGTGAATTTAATAATGGAGAAGACATCGCAAGCAGTCTTGGATAAGTTCAGCAGTGGAGGTGCGGCGCCGTTTGCTAAGAAAAGGAGGATAGTTTTTGGCATCAACGAGTGGGAGCATCATTTTGGTATATACAAGAAAACTGATAAAGAGCTAATTTGCCTATTTTGTGGTAAAACTTTTATTTATATAAAAAAAAGTAATTTCCAACGTCATTATACCGTGAAACATTCTGCCGAGTTTGATAAATTCGAAATAGGTACAGCAGAACGCGATCGCGTAATTTCTGTTTTAAAAAAAAATTATTTTGAACCATCGTCCGCCAAAAAATTATATATTAATAAGGATGAGTTTACAAAAACCGCGTTATCTTTCAAAACAGCGTATAGAATCGCGAAATCGCGAAAGCCATTTAGTGAATGTGACTTTATGCAGACGGTAGTGGAAGACTATGTGGACTCAATGTTCGGTGGGACCGAACTTGAAGAAGAATGTAAACAATTCGTTAAAGAAGTCCCAATTTCTCGTCGAACAATATCACGGCGAGTAGAATCAATTGATGATAACATGACAAGTCAATTAAATGAAGACATTAAGTTTTGTTATTGCTATTCATTGCAGTTGGATGAATCGACCGATGCAACAAATACTGCGCAAATGTTAATTTACATTCGTATGGTTTTCGATGATTTATTTGTTAAAGAAGAACTCTTTGCGATGATTTCCCTACATCGCGAAACGACCGCCGAAAATCTCTATGCCGGAGTACTTGCACGAATAAAATCATTACCTTTAGAAAAATTTGTTTCACTTACCGCGGATGGTGCAAGTAATATAACGGGTTGTAATAACGGTTTAATTGCACTTTTTAAAAAAATCCCTGAATTAAAAAATCTTTTATCATTTCATTGTATCATCAGCAGGCATTATGCATGAAAAGCCTTTCAGTTACGGAAATTGAAAATATTGTTATAAAAAAAATTAATTCGATTAAAACGCGCGCGTTGAAACATCGTTTATTTAACGAATTCGCGAAAAAAAACGATCCGGAATTTAGGGAATTAAAATATTATTCTCAAGTTAGGTGGCTTAGTAAGGGACAAATGTTTGCACGATTTTATGAAAATTTAGATGTAATTGTAAAATTTCATGAAGAAATCGGTGAGCCTTGCCCTGAACTAAGAGACTTTGATTTTACAGCAACTTTAGCTTTTCTCGTAGATTTAACTTCAATAGTTAATTTACATAATTTAAAATTACAGGGCAAAAATATTTATATTTGGGACGCGGTTAGAACTATTATAGAATTGAAAAAAATTTTAGAGATGGCGGTAAATTTTTTTGGTGGTTTAAAAATTCCAAATAATTTTCCTAAACTATTACACATTGCGAAAAAATGTGTGAAGAGTGATTTTACTGAATTGTTTTTAAAATATAAATGTTTATTAGAAACGGTAATTTTACAATTTAATAATCGATTTAAAGATTTTGAAAATATAAATCTAATGAGTGATTTTTTAATGGCCCCTTTTAATAGACAATTTAAAATTTCCACTTTAATAGAAGTTTTTCTCAAATTTTTTCCGGATTCCAATGATTGCGCGTTATTAAACGAAATGATTACCCTTCCAACAAATTATAATTTATTAGGAGCCATGAACACAACCACAAAAAGTATTTGGGAAATCGTCGCAGAAAACCCATCTTCGTTTAAATATCCGGAATTATTAAAAATATATAAAAAACTTAGTAGTTGTTTCGCATCTTCTTATCTATGTGAATCGGGATTTTCACATATGAAACATATAAAATCAGATTCGCGAAATTCCCTTACGGATAAACATTTAGAAAATATAATGCGAATATCCCAAAATACATATATTCCTGATATTGAAAATTTATCAAAATTATTCAAAGAATAATAATAGAAAACGAATAATTTTTTGTTTGTTTCTTAATTATTTTATATTGTACTTATCCCTTTCCATTTTATCTCTTTATTTCATCTCCCTACCTATTCCTATCGTTCTCCTGATGGAAGACGCCTACCGTCTTCCCGTGGTTTCCATCAATTATTATGTTATTATTTATTAGTTATTATGTTATTATGTTATTATTATTGTTATTATGTTATTATTATTGTTATTATTATTATTATTATTATTATTGTTATTATTATTATTATTATTGTTATTATTATTATTATGTTTTTTGTGTATCTCTCCATACTGTAAAAAATATTTAAACAATAAACAATAAACAATTTTATAAAACTATTTCTAAATTGATTGAATAAATTATTGGGTAGTAATCGGTAGGACAACCTGTATTGAAACATCGTTCCGTCTTGCTTCAAAACATACCTTCTATACTTACTCTCACCCAGCTTATGGAGAGCCCGTAAGGCTCAGACGAGCTGTCTGAGCCCACCTCTGTTCTAAAGCATTATCTAATTCACAGATTTTATAACCATACGATTTCATTTCATACAGTTGTCTAATCATAGTTCTGATACTTGGAAAATGACTCTTTAAACTATTAAAAAATATAAGATTGTTTTTAAACGCTTCTTCTTCACATAACATAAATTTATATATAGTTTTTGGTGGACACTCTGATAGCTCAATAAATTTTCTTTCCAAATTTGTTACCATATTTTCAGTTAATAAACAAATTTTTATATCACATGTCCAACTTTCTCCTCTTCTTTTATTTCTAATGTTTTCTTGGGAGTCGTGTAAAATACCTTTCCCATTATTATTCATAACGGCTACACTACCGTCTTCCAATAATTTATACGAAGTTTCAGTGAAATACGGTTCTTGTGTAGGACAATGTAATGATTTGCCTAAAAGTGCCTGAAATTTGGAAAGTATATCATGACAGTCGTTAAGTAATATTCGATATTTTTCAAGTCCTGTTACCATGATCTTTTTTAAATTTTCGTACGATTTTAAATAATTACCACTTAAGCTCTTGCGGTTCTGTAAAACCCATTTAATATTCTTTTCAGCTTCTAGGTGATCCCCGATTACAAGCGTTAATCTTGCGGTGATATTTTCAATGTTTCCCGAAAATTCTAAATTTTTACGTAGTTGATATTCCTTATTCAATTTGGTTCTAATTTGAGGATTTTTTTTACCATACATGGATACTGCTTTCATTTTTACATTTGGATTTTTTTTTTATCGCTTAATCGCATCACGAAGTTGTTCTTCGTGAGTTTTATCAGAAGCTTTCGGTCGCCCGGGTTTCGTTTTTTTTGGCCGCCCAGGTTTCTTTTTCCTTGGTTTTTCCGAACCTATTTTAGTTGTTTCTTTGACATTTTCAATAATACCATCACCTGGTTGTTGAATATTTTCAGATTCTTCTACATTTAAACTCTCGGGCGTAGTTATTGTAATACATACATCGTAGTGTCCAGAAACACCAATCCCGAAACAACATCGTCGTGCAATCTGACTCCTTTCTTTATTAATATCAACTATACACTTCATGTCAATTGATTGGTACACTTGCATTCTCAAATTATACAAGATACCAGCGGCTTGTATTTCCCATAACGAGCCATATGTATGAGGTTTTACCATAGCTTCACGATATTGTTCAACAGAATCATAAGTGCTGTCATTTTCGTTACAAGTCATATTTTGAAAATGTTGCCAATTGTCAATAACGTAATTAACTATTCCTTCTCTAACCTTTTCTGTATACTGTAAAAAAATTTCTCCATACAGCGTATATGATACTGAATTAAATAGGGAATTTTCGTCTGGTGGCATGCATATTACTGTATGCGGGATGTTTTTGCCTTCTATTATAAGATCTTTTCTGTACCTATCCATACTATTTTCAAAAATATCATCACCTATTTGTTGAATATTTTGAGAATCTTCTTCATTAGATCTCTCGGAAGCAGCTATTGGAATACAGATATCGAAGTGTCCAGACCGAAAATTTCCAGAAAAACGTAATAGTGCAATCTGACTCTTTTCTGGATTAAAATCAACTATACACTTCATGTCGTCTGATTGGTAAACTTGTGTATACTTAAAAAAATTTCCCCATACAGTATATATGAAATTGAGTGAAAAAGACAGCTTCCGTCTGGAGGCATTAATATAACTGTATGTGAAATAGTTTTGCCATCTATTACGATATCTTTTATGTATCTATCCATATGGCGATCTAAAATGAGAACTGTTATGGATTTAGTAAACACCAAACAAATCAAAAAATATAACGACACAAATTACTTTGATACCTAAGATGCCTGTAAAAAAACTACTTTTAATAAAATTAAAATAAAGAAATATTAATGTTATGCTAACAAAATATAGAAAAAAATTTTTTTAAATTAGTTTACTAACTATTTTTTTTAAATGAAAAATTTATTTTAATATTGATATTGTCCAATTGAGTTTTTTAAATATATCAATATTTGGATAATCAACTGATTAATTTTCTTAATGAGACAAATATATAAAACCGGTTGAAAATTTTAAATTTATGTCTAATTACTATCAACGTTGGTTTCGTATTAATTAGTAGAAAACTATACAGAACAAATAAAAAAATTTCAATCAAATTTTTTTTATTAAACATAAGCACTTTGAAAATAACGTTACAATACAGGGTGTGGAAAAAGTTATATTACAAAATTTGCTTAGATTAAAGGATAAAATGCAAAGCCATATTGGTCCATGTCCCTCATGATAATCATAACTCATAACTTATCTTTTAAATAAACAATACAAGATAAAAATAGTATAATACAAGATAACAACAACAAAATATACTTATCTCTTAAAAACAAACTACTTTTGTTTAAATCTTTTTTCATACATAGTTTTGGTATAAATGTGAAACGTTAAATGCATAACAGTTTAAAACAAAACTATATATATATATATATATATATATATATATATATATATATATATATATATATACATAATATAACAAAACTTTTGAAAATATACGCGAAAATTAAAAAATTTTACCCATATGTACAGTTTTAAACCAATATATAAAGGCTTTAAAATAGTTAAATATTGTTTTTAAAATTCATCATTTAAAAATATATTTTTAATTCGCTGTACGCACAAGGAAATCTTTCCCTTAAACCCAGAAGCGGCCATTGGCGTTGGCTCCGTGTCACAGAAAATAACATTACATGAATACACCCCTGACAACTCCGCAATACATTCCCTTACAGAGCGCATGAAGTGGTCTCAAAATACCATTTTTGAGGGGTAGCGATGAAAAAAAGTTTTTCGAATTTACCTCTTAATTGAATTGGCACTTATTGATGCGAGTAGATAAGTAGAAATAACGTATCACAGAATTACTTTATAAAACTTTTCGTAAATAATACTTTTAGGTGTTTTTTAATATTAAATACTAAATTGTACAATGTATATACTTTTGATATAATTGTATAACCTACAATTTATCAATATTGAATAATTAAATATAATATATATATATATATATATATATATATATATACAATACACTATTTTTGAAAATACATGCAAAATTAAGAAATTTTTCCCGTATATCTGTTTATAACTTTAAATACGGAAAAAATTTCTTAATTTTGCATGTATTTTCAAAAATAGTGTATTGTGTATATTGTATATATATATATTTATATATATAAATATATATATATATATATATATATATATATATATAAATATACATATATATATATATATATATATATATATATATATATATATATATATATATATATATATATATGTACATATATCTGTTTATAACTTTACAATACGGGTAAAATTTCTTAATTTTGCATGTATTTCCAAAAATAGGTCAATATTTTTATTTTAATTTATCATTTAAAAAAATATTTTTAATAACTATTCTCAGGAGGTTGCGATGTAGATAATGATTTTTTGTAAAGTAATACGTTAATTTGACTTATTTTCACGTCGATTGGTGAAAACCCCATCTTCCTAGCATGTATAAATATTAAAATATATTAAATAATAAATGTGCATTGAATACTCTTGATATAATTGTATAACCGACAATTTATTAATCTTGAATAATTTATATAACAATATTTTTTGAAAATACATGCAAAATAAAAAAGTTTTCCCGTATATAAAGGTACAAACAGATATATATATATATATATATATATATATATATATATATATATATATATATATATATATATATATATATATATATATATATATATATGTACATAAATAGTAGGTAGTCGCACGAACTACCAATTCCTAGTTTGCATAAGAATTCCTTGTCCTCCACTCACATCATAAAAATGTACAGTTTAAAAAATTAATAAAGGATGAAAAATAATGATGTGGGTGGCCTCTGTTATAGACCGTGGTGTCTGCGAAACGGAGGTAAAACTCCATTATTATTATTATTATATAAATAGCTCAATATTGTTTTTTAAATTTATCTTTTAAAAATATATTTTTAATAATAATAACTGTCCATTCACGAGCTACCTCCTGAATAAAACGTTCGATTAAATTAAAACTAACTTACATTGAATTTGTATCACTTACAAAACTAGTTAAAAAACAAATAACTTAAACACAGAAATAAAAAAATAATTAAATTTGAATGATAAAAATATTAAAATACATAGAGAATTTAAACGATTGTTGTTATATACAATAATATAAATTTTTATATTATTATAAAAACGATAATCACACCTTCGTCCATGTATTTCAATTAAAAACATAATCTACTTGTTGTTGCAAATATAATGCAATAAAAAGTTAAAATATCAAAGTAAAATATCAAACATTGGGTATTGAATGACCAATAATTTAACAGTAATGTCTCAGACGCCCATGATTTGTACGCCCACTGAACGCTCACTGATGTTTATTGTAAATTTTCTGTTTGCACAAATATTTAGTACATATGTATATACATTTATATATATATATATATATATATATATATATACATGTATATTCAATCAATATATATGTATATTTCATACTTGGAATATATTAGCGAAGTTGGATAGTGCCTCAATTCTTGCGATTGGGTCTGTTGTGCTTTTTAATGTTTTATTTAGTTGTTTAACTGCTTCCTGCATTTGTTTGATGTTACAGAGGCTGTTGAGTTCTTTCAACTCTTTAGCTAGTTCGGCAAGGTCATTTTGATGATCTTGGTGTTCATGAGTTGGAGTTTGCTTCGGTGCTTGTTGTTTAGTTAGCCTTTCGGTCCAAATGTTGGTGGTGGGTATTGGAGCCGGTATGAGTGTTGGCTTTTTTTTAAAGATGCTGTTCCGTTCACGTTGTGATTGGATTTTGTTAATGTATTCGATATATCTTGGGCACATCCTGTGATTGGCCGTATGTTTGCCAAAGCAGTTGGCGCACTTTGGAGTTATGTCTGGCGTTTTCGTGCAGACTCTTGTTTCGTGATCTTACCCACATTTGACACAGTTGGGTTGTAGATTACAATTACGAGCGGCGTGTCCGAATCGTTGGCATTTGAAGCATTGCGTGGGTCCTGGACTACGTCGATATTTTTGCCAGTAAATTTTTACATTCATAATGGAGGTGATTCTTCTGATTTCGTGATATTGAGTATTTTTCTTGAAGTCGATTTTGTAAAGTGTACTGTATTTGCTTTTGGTGTGCATTTGGTACACGTTAGTTACTGGTATTTTTTTGTTAAGTAAAGCTTCTTTAATTTCTTCAGCTGCTTCAGGAATCATGCCGTAAAGTACGCATGACATTTGTTGGTCTTCTCTGGGAGTATATGTGTAGAAGTTTATGTTGAGATCTTTTAATTGCTTTAGGATGGTGTTGCGTTCTTCGGCGTTGTAGGTGAAGATTTGGACGTTATTTTGAACGTAACGAATGTGGAATCCACTTGGACATTGAATGTTTAAGGTGTCGACTAGTTCTTTGTGTTGTATGAGGTCGAAGTCTTCCCTGTTGAAAATAAGTAGTGGAAGTTTCTTTTTATCTGAATTGTTTTGCTGTTGGTTGTTGTTATTGTTGTTATTGTTGTTTGATGTCTCGGCCATAATATCTTCATTGCTGAGGATGCTGAATTTGTTGTGTTGGACGCATTCGTCATCGCTGACATGTGGTCTTTTTCGTTTTTGGTTTGAACGATTTGTAAATGATGTTTCAAGTTCTTCTTGGGTATTGTTTTTATTTTTCCTGGATCTGAGGATATTCCATACAGTGGTATCTTGAGGAGAGTCAGAGTCCTCCTCTGTACTCATATTATCAACCCCGGGGGGCATATTGAAGATTTAGTTGTAGCACGTGTTAGTGGAAGTCGCGCTTACATTTGTAAATTGTTAGCAAGACACTGTGTAACACTGTGAAAGTTATTACGCGGCATTGTTGTTATGTTGTTATGTATGTGCTGTTGCGGCGTTGTTGTTATGCGCTGTTGCGGCGTTGTTGTTAAGTATGCGCTGCAGCGGCGTTGTTGTTAAGTATGCCCTGCTGCGGTGTTGTTGTTAAGGATGCCCTGTCGCGGTGTTGTTGTTATGGATGCGCTGCAGCGGCGTTGTTGTTAAGTATGCCCTATTACGGTGTTGTTGTTAAGGATGCCCTGTTGCGGCGTTGATGTAATATATGCGCTGTTGCGGCGTATGATTGTTGTATGGTGTTGTAGATGACGATGATTTTGTACATCCAAATTGATATGCACTGTTAATACTTGAAACACTTTAGATT
The DNA here is from genome assembly GCA_963920215.1 of Nineta flava. Lineage (NCBI taxonomy): Eukaryota > Metazoa > Arthropoda > Insecta > Neuroptera > Chrysopidae > Nineta > Nineta flava. The sequence goes on from OY986046.1 coordinate 37,790,488, forward strand.
TGGTACTGAGTGTGATGATCAAAAGACTTTATTTAACTGCGGTATTTATAGAAAAGCTTTTGTGAATTAATCAACCTACATTTGATAAAAGAATTGTGAATGGCCAATTATTGATAATGAACCCACCCTAAATGTTAACGAAATTCATCATTAAACATGCATTTTTTTTTTTTTTTAAATATGTTTTTTTTGGGGTAGGTTTTTTTTGTAAAAAATGTTTTTATTTATTGGGTCGCTTTTCATCCCCTCTGTACAATAAATATAAATATACATACAAGTGTTACATATTTAATTATTTTTATTAATAAAAATGAAATTTACTAAAAAAATTAATGAGGGGTAAATTAATTAAGTGTAAGAAAAAATTTGGTTGAAATTTATGTCGTAAGTTTTCCCTTAGTATGTTTTTATTAAAATTTTATAACGCGGCAAGTTAATTTTTCTGATGATTTCAAATATTTTAAAACTTGCCGCGTTATAAAATTTTAAAAACATACTAAGGGAAAACTTACGACATAAATTTCAACCAAATTTTTTCTTACACTTAATTAATTTACCCCTCATTAATTTTTTTAGTAAATAGTTAACCGAGCTGTTTAAATTCTAAATAGCTCGAAACTTTATGGGATATCATCACTTTTTAAGGAACAACTATTATTTGAAGGATAGAGCAACATACTTTGTTAATAGCTCGGTCCTTTCTCGCATATCATCACTTTTTAAGGAGCAACTATTATATGAAGTCTGGATCTAATTACTTTGTAAATAGCTCGGTCCTTTATCCCATATCATCACTTATTAAGAAGCAACTATTACATTAAGATTTTCTAGAAAACTCGGCTCTTTCTTACAAACGGAAAATTTAACAATTTTAATTTGATCTGATTTGTTGACATGGTTACCGCCTCCTTTTTGATTGGATAGACATTTAGTATTTATATAAAAATAGGTATTTAAGTCTTCACAAGCTTGTTTGATATATCAGTCAGATTCGATGTTAGATGTTGACACTGTGAACATCGCTGTATCGAAACAATTTTTCTCAAATTTTAACTGACATTACATACCTGCTTTATTCTTACAATATTTTTATCTATTGTCGGAAACTAAAAATTTTCGTTTTTTCTGGGTTTTTACACTTCATTGTATCTATTGATAATACTTTATTATCTTGGATGCATGCTGAGTTCTAAGAATTCATAAATAACGTAGGGAGGAAGAAATATTTGTCCTTTGTTCTCTATAAAATAACCTTTGACAATAGAATCTGTTTATAATAGATTTTATTGCTGGGGATTTTGTAGGAGAATTTAAAACAAATTTTTCTTTTATTTAAAATAAAATATATTTCCTGATTGTACAATCAAACAGTCATTGAATACTTTTATTTTATAACCCAGGCATATTTTATATTTAATCAACTAATGTGTTTTTCTTCTGTTTTATAGATTGGAGAAAAGTTTAGCTATGCCTTCCATCGCCAAGCAGGCGGTGGTCCCTAGGCCGAAGATGCGCCAAGCAGTTCCAGCCCCGACAACATCATCATCATCACCATCGAGGCCAGCCACATCAACAACATCGATGCCAGCACCAACAGCAACAGAACCAATGGAAGCAGACTTTCAGGAGGTGAAGAATGACAGGAAACGACGACGAGGGAGGGTGGGTAGCACCTCTTCGAAAAAACCAGCGATACACGTATCGAACAGGGATGATACCTTGATCGACATTTGCGATCAAGCTGCGTCAGCAACTCAAGTGAAGCCTAAAAAACCATCGCCCATAGTTGTACATATGGGCCTCACCAGCCTCATAAAAGTTGAGGAAGCTATAAAAGCGGCAGCTAAAAGTAGCGTCCGGTTCACGTTTGGGCCTAAAACTATTAGTGTCGACTGCGAAACGGACCAAGATTACACGAAGTGCAAAGAACGATTGGAATCCTTGTAGATGCCTCTCCATTTTTATGGTTCCAAGGGTGATTACGAACCAAAATTCGTAATTCATGATACCATGCGCCACCATTCAGATGATATGGTGGCTGAAGCTTTGAGGAACTTCGGCCTTGAGCCCAATAAGGTCGTAAAGTTCAGCCGAACAGGTGAGGAAACCATTCGCGTTTCGCGTCTGGTTCAATTCACCAAGAGGACGCAAGCGCAAAGCGTCCTCAAGATTAAATGGATCGGTGGGGTACCTGTGAACGTCGAAAGGTACGTAAATAAACGAGGTGAAGTTCAGTGCTACCGATGCCAGCTCTACGGCCACGGTTCACGGAACTGTCACTTCACGGGAATGCGCAATCCCGCGATCGGAGCCGGCGAAGTACTGCAATTGTGGCGCTGCGCATCCGGCCAGAGTGGAGTGTCCAGCACTTAAGAATTACGTGGCAACAATGGCATCCCGAGTAGCAGGAGCAAGGCGCAAGGCCGCTCAGGGCGAGGTGCAATGCCGCCCACCACCATCATTCCAGGTCAGGGATTTCCCGGCCCTCCGTCATGCAAAAGACGGCAACGCCCCTAGCAGAGGCCTCCCAGCGCAGCGGATGACTCCAGCACCAGCACCAAGAACGAAGTTTGTTCCAGCACCACCTCCAAAAGTGAACCCGTGGACAACCAGGAAGCCATCAGAAAACGAGGTAATTGAGATCCTGTCCACTGCCCCACTTTCTCCAACCAACCCATCCTTTGAGTCAATCTTAGACTCTCCACTCTGTCCGTCTCCATTGGAGAAGGGCGAAAGTCCGAAACCAGAAGTCGACTTCATGGAACTCTTGAAACTCAGGATCGACGTGGAAGTTGCATGGAAATCTTGCACATCGAATTCCGAAAAACTTCTCAAGTTTTTCCAGATGACTGCTCATTTATTCGAAAATGGCATTCCATCCTTCAAATTCTAGGTCCAAAATCCGATTTTTGCAATGGAACTCCCTTAGTCTCCTGCACAAACATCCCGAGCTTCACTCATTCCTCCAACAGCAGCAGATCCATGTTGCAGCCATCAGCGAAACATGGTTAAAGCCAGATAAGAAATTTAGAATCCCTGGATTCTATACCTACCGCCGCGATCGAGCCACCAGAAATGGCGGTGGAGTCGCCCTTCTTGTTCGACACGACGTCAAACATTCTTTATTGCCTCCCGAAGACGGCAGCCTTGAAGCCATCTCTATTCTTATCTCGGCCAATTGTGACAATTATAAAGTTACATCTTTATATAACCCTCCAAATAGACACTTACAGGGAGTGGATATTGATCGTATTATGAGAACTCATGATCGCGCCATGATCATGCGTTATATTAATGCGCGTCACATATCTTGGAACTGTATGTCTAACAATTCCAACGGAAGCGCCCTTTTTGCGCATTCTCTCAAACGTAACTTCAATGTTGCGTATCCGGAGGAACCCGCCTACTACCCAGACGCTGCTCGGCGCCCGCCGCAAACCATCGACTTACCACTATTAAAGAATTGCGACCTCATGTCGGATCTAAATGTACACTTGGATCTGCAAAGCGACCACCGCCCCATCAGTTTCACTTTGGGTGAAATGAAGGGCGCTGCGACTTTGCAAACCCAGTTGAGCTTTGAGAAGGCAGACTGGAAAGTATTTCAACGTCGAAACCTTGATCACTCCACAGATCAAATACGTTAACCAAATAGACTTGGAGGTTAGTAAACTCACGAGAAACATCGTAGTTGCTACCGAAAAATCTATTCCTAGGAAAGCCAGAACCTTCGGCTATCGACTTAACTTAGATGATGACACACTACGACTAATACGGACTCGGAACAAACTACGCAAATTTTGGCAAAAAGTTAGGCTGCCGGAGCTTCATGACGCCATGAAGCGAATGTCAGCCGATATTCGAGCAAATGTCACGCGCACCAGAGATGAAATGTGGGACGAGAGGATTTCGGCTCTGACCACTCGTGACAATAATGTATGGAAAATTGCAAAATGTTTGCGTAAACGTTTCAACAGACTGCCCCCTCTCTCGTCAGAAAATGGGTACCTTTACTCAGATTCTGACAAAGCCCAACTTCTTGCTGACACCTTCTCTAAGGCGCACAGATTAACTGATGGCGACGAATATCACGACGAAGGAACGGCCCACCTGGTGTCCGAATCCTTGGAAAATGTTCGTTCTTCCGTCATTAACCCCATCGATGTCGAATGCGTTTCACCCCGTGAGGTTTCAAATATCTTAAGAAAACTTAAGTGTAGGAAGGCCCCTGGTGATGATGGTGTAACTAATGTTGTGCTCCGCTATCTTCCTCGAAAGACGGTAGTGCAGCTCAGTTATATCTATACTGCGTGCCTGAGACTTGGTTATTTTCCTGACCTCTGGAAATCCGCTAAAGTTTTAGCGCTTCTGAAGCCGGGGAAGCAACTTAAGTCACCTTCAAGCTATCGACCTATCAGCTTGCTGCTATCTCTCAGCAAGGTCATGGAGAAAGTAGTTTTGAACCGGCTGCAGTCGCATGAAGATATCCACAGACAGCTTATCCCCCAACAGTTTGGTTTCAGGTCAAACCATTCAACAGTGTGTCAGCTTCACCGACTCACTGACCACATTGCTATCGGATTTAACTGGAATAAATCCACAGGCATGGTCCTCTTGGACATCGAAAAAGCCTTCGATACGGTTTGGCACGAAGGACTTATCCATAAACTATCCAAACTCGATATACCAACCTATATCCTGAAATTCCTGATTTCATATTTATCAAACAGAAAATCCCATATTCATATCCAACAAAGCAAATCGAACCAATACCGTGTCAAAGCTGGTGTCCCTCAAGGGTCCCTGCTTGGACCCCGGCTCTTTTATATTATATCAACGATATCCCGAAGGATCCTGCTACTGAAGCAGCCCTATTCGCCGACGATACGGCAATCTATTGCTCTTCTTGGCAACCGAAAGCTATTTCGAGTTGCCTCCAAACCAATCTATCCAGGCTTGAAAACTATTTCAAGCTATGGAATATCAAGATAAATCCCACGAAGACTCAGTCCGTTTTGTTTACTAGAAGGAATAAATTTTCCTCCTACCCACTTGAATTAAAGATGTTTAACACTGAAATCCGGCAATCTCAAAGTGTTGATTATCTAGGAATAACTCTTCAAAGGCAGTTGAATTGGGCACAAGCCGCCAAAAGGCGTCTTGCCCTTGGAAACGCATCCTTTGCAGGACTATACCCGTTACTCAACACCAAGAGCAAGCTGGACGAACGTTTAAAACATCGACTTTACAAGTCATGTATCCGACCCGTACTCACATACGCAGCCCCAATATGGTCAAACGTTGCTCCTTCGCACCTAGCGATAATGCAAAAATTTCAAAATCGTTGTCTTCGGACGATTTCGAAAAAACCCCTGAGATATCCGTCTGAAGCTCTCCACGTTGAAACTGGACATCCTACTATCCGTAAATTTATCCAAACTACCTCCAAATCCTTTTTCAAATCTTACCGCGAAAATCGTTTCCCGGAAATCAACGTACTGGGTCAATTTGACCCGAATACGCTGCTCTTCGGGAAAAGATTCCGCATGCCACATGATCTCGATTACAACTAATTTTGTTGTTTTCTAAATTGTACATATTTTCTTTCTTTTCGTTTTTTATACCCAGTATATTTGTAAATATACAAGGTATATTAAGTTTAGTCCCGACTTTGTAACGCTTGAAAATATTAATCCTTGACAAAAATGCTTCACCAAGGTATTCATAAAATGGCCTAATTCGGCCATTTTCACATGTCCGTCCGTCTGTCCGTCTGTCCGTCTGTCCGTCTGTGAAGCCGATAACTCAAGAACGAAAAGAGATAACGGCCTGAAAATTTTTTTGTGTATTCTAGAGCAAAAAAGTAAGGTCAAGTTCGTTAACGGGCAAAACCGGAACGTGTTTCCCCCCGCCAGAGAGGAAAAATTATATCTCTGAAACCGTAGGAGATAGAAAAAATTTTTGTCAACAAAAAATTTTCTTCTCTTTAAAATAAACAACTTTTGTTTGAAAACTTTTTTCATAAACTCAACAGTTTTCTCAAAATTTGCCCTCAAATTTGAAAAAAATGAGAAATACAATTGATTGGCGAATGAAGGCATGGGCTCCATGGACCCGTAGGTATACATAACAACTGTACATACTATTTTTTATATCCTGTATATGTATATATACAAGGTCTTTTATGTTTAGTCCCGTCTTTGTAACGCTTGAAAATATTAATCCTTGACAAAAATGCTTCACAAAAGCATTCAAAATGGCCTAATTCGGCCTAATTCGTCTGTCCGGCCGCCTTTGAACACGATAACTCAAGAACGTAAAAAGGTAACGAGCTGAAAATTTTTGTGTGTATTCCAGAGCAAAAAAGTAAGGTTATGTTCGTAAATGGGCAAAATCGGAAAGTGATTCCCCCCGCCAGGGGGGGAAATTTATATCGTTGAAAGCGTAAGAGATAGAACAAAAATTTATCGAGAAAAAATCTTCTTCTCTTTAAAATAAACAACTTTTGTTTGAAAAATTTTTTCATAAAAAGAACCGTTTTTTCAAAATTTGTGCTTAAAGTTGAAAAAGAGTCGATCGAAGACAGACACATGTACAAACATAACAAACATCAAATAGTATTGTTATACCCTGTATATGTAAATATACAAGGTATATTAAGTTTAGTCCCGACTTTGTAACGCTTGAAAATATTAATCCTTGACAAAAATACTTCACAAATGTATTCATAAAATTGCCTAATTCGGCCATTTAGGCATGTCCGTCCGTCCGTCCGTCTGAGAAGCCGAAAACTCAAAAACGAAAAGAGATAACGAGCTGAAAATTTTTGTGTGTGTTCTCGACCAAAAAAGTAAGGTCAAGTTCGTGAATGGGCAAAATCGGAACGTGTTTCCCCTCGCCAGGGGGGAAAAATTATATCTTTGAAACCGTAGGAGATAGAAAAAAAAATTTTAAACAAAAATTCTTCTTCTCTTTAAAATAAACAACTTTTGTTTTAAAATTTTTTTCATAAAGTCAACCGTTTTTTCATAATTTGTGTTTAAAGATGAAAATCTGTCGATCGAAGACGGGTACATGTACAAACATAATATACATCAAATAGTATTGTTTTTTTTTTATGTTTATTTCAGTTTTGTTAACCTGGTGTATATATAAGGTGAAGGTTTAAAAGATTTTCATCATTTATTATCAAAAATCATCCATAAAATTGATATAAATGTATATATTTATATACATGTTTATAATTATATATATATATATATATATATATATATATATATATATATATATATATATATATATATATATATATATATGTCGGAATGGCATAATTGGGAGCATGGCCGTTTGAACCAGTATATATGTTGTCAGGCATTGTTGTTTTTATAAAATACAAACACTTACCAATTTTCCAATAGCACACTGAAAGATGCATTTTCACAAACACGCACTAGTCTACAATAATACCCGGTGTCCCGCACTTTCACAATTAGTAATTACAATTAGTTCAACCTTCGACACAGTAAGTTAGCTCCAGTTAACAATACAGATACAACACGAATAATACTAACAAATGCCATACCACGGTTATCTCATCAATAAACATAATTAATTATACTAGTCCAAAAGGGCTACCAATAATCCAAACACTATTTCCATGTGATGCTATTTTCATGTAACTTTCAGCAGAGTTCAGTTGATACTAATACGCAACTGCACGATACGGTCTGTACTCGGGTGCTGTCCTCTCAGAACTGACTGTCCTGCTTCCTTTTTGAAACTCCTCTCCCTTCCTTGATGTTTGTAAAAAATATTGGAAAGGGGTCATCCTATTACTACATCATATTTATGTACCATCTAAGGTATATCACAAAAATTGGTTTATTACACTCGTACCGTACAATTTGCGTCTAAGTAGAGGTCAAACCCCTTCAACTGAACACTTACTATGTTAATTGATAAATCTTAAAGCAATTATTCTTTATTGCACTTTTAGACAATTTATTTTATTCTAAGAATATATAAGTATTGATAATATCTAATTTCCGGACCTCTATGTCTGGAGGATTCTTTATGTCAGACATACTGTAATAAAATAAACCTTTTCTTAAAAAATAGTTTCTTTGTACTTATAAATAAAAGTGTAAAACTGTAAAACATATTATTAATGTAGAGAAATGTTCGAACAGGCATATCCATAAATAAAAAAACACATTTATCCCTTTGATAAACGTACGATTCCGACACGGCCATTCTGACGATCACACGTCCCCGGGTGTATCTAAAATTTTAGTTTTGCTTGGCGTTAGATTTGATATTATAGATACTACATTTCACTTAAATCATAATCCATAAACTTAGTAGTCCAGTCCAGCGGCAGAGGATGATAGAGTTTGTTTAATGAAATTAAATTTTATTGTCTCGAGTGCCAGTTACATCCTATGAGCTATCAATCTAATGTAATGAAACTGTTACTCTCATGCTTACACATAATCACATCTAAATTTCTTTAGACCCCGTTACTGAATACTTCGTGTAAGGCTTAATTCATTTTACAAAATGCTTACACATAATCACATCTAAATTTCTTTAGACCCCGTTACTGAATACTTCGTGTAAGGCTTAATTCATTTTACAAAATGCTTACACATAATCACATCTTAATTTCTTTAGACCCCGTTACTGAATACTTCGTGTAAGGCTTAATTCATTTTACAAAATGCTTACACATAATCACATCTAAATTTCTTTAGACCCCGTTACTGAATACTTCGTGTAAGGCTTAATTCATTTTACAAAATGCTTACACATAATCACATCTAAATTTCTTTAGACCCCGTTACTGAATACTTCGTGTAAGGCTTAATTCATTTTACAAAATGCTTACACATAATCACATCTAAATTTCTTTAGACCCCGTTACCATATGTATGGTGTGTGGGAAAATCATGCTAACCCCATTACTGAATACGTCGTGTAAGGCTTAATTCATTTTACAAAATGCTTACACATAATCACATCTAAATTTCTTTAGACCCCGTTACCATATGTATGGTGTGTGGGAAAATCATGGGAACCCCATTACTGAATACGTCGTGTAAGGCTTAATTCATTTTACAAAATGCTTACACATAATCACATCTAAATTTCTTTAGACCCCGTTACCATATGTATGGTGTGTGGGAAAATCATGGGAACCCCATTACTGAATACGTCGTGTAAGGCTTAATTCATTTTACAAAATGCTTACACATAATCATATCTAAATTTCTTTAGACCCCGTTACCATATGTATGGTGTGTGGGAAAATCATGGGAACCGTGTAAGGCTTAATTCATTTTACAAAACGATTGTCAGTGCTCATCAGAGCTCTCTACTGAATCGTTTTCAACATCGTTATCAGAATCACAGACATCTAACTCTCTAGGAATGTAACCCTCCGGCATGCATCTCAATTTGTCATGACTGTATTTGTAAGTCCTTTTGCTTTTTACTGTTTTTAAAGTGTATCTATCTCCTTCTAAAACCTCTGCCACTACAAATGGGCCCCTAAATTTCGGGTCTAATTTAGTTTGGTTTCTTTCTTCTCTTTTTAACAATACAAAATCACCAATATTGAATTTAATTATTTTTGCTTTAGTTTTATCGAATCTTTTTTTATCGTATCTAGCATTAGCTTTTATATTATCTACGGCCTGCTGTCTCACATTGGAGATATCGTGAGGTCTCGCTACATTACGAATTTATAACTCTAAAGGACTGGATTTAGTTACACGATTGATAGTACTATTAAAACCCAATTGTGTTTCTCCTATCGCGTCTCTCTACGACCGTGCAATGGTTTATACAGATATTTCGCCATTCCTTCAAATCAAAATTACTCATAAAGCCCCTCAAGCGCTTTATCCCAGTCCAAGTGCATAATTGACTGATGCACACCCTAATAACGGACCAACGAAACCCCTTGAAGCGATGGCAAACAATAAGCTTTTTACATTTCTCCGAGTTTTGCGGAAAAGGATACAAGATCGCAACTCGTATGTTTTTCGCGATGTCTTCCGCAATCACATCGTTCTGTAACCCGGTAACAATTTTCTAGATTTGACGATCGCGACGTTGTTCGGTTAATAACGAATCTTCCGACTCTCAGCTAGATTAATTTCCTTTTCTTTTCTTTTATTTACTATTTTATTATTAACATCTATTGGATTTCGTCAAAGGAAATCTACAAGAGTCATTCGTTTACCCGCACGATATATAATTTCAAAAGTAAAGGACTACAAGAAAGCCCATTATCTGTGGACTTGATCATTTAAATTTGCTATATTTTGAGATACTTTTAATGAGTTACAATCTGTAATGACCACAAATTTCCGCCCGTGTAAATAATGTCGAAAATGTTTTAATGAGCTTACTACAGCTAAAGTTTATAGTTCATAAGAATGATCTTTACTTCGATCTTTTGCCTTAACATAGCCCTAAACCCATTATAGCTAGCGTCAGTATGGAACTTAATAGGGTAATTAGAATCAAAGATAATTGATACGAGTTCTTTTGTTAGAACAGATATTACTTTTGGCGTATTTTCTCATGTTTATCTTGCAATGATATACCAGGCACTGATCCCACTTCTGATGTCGGAATGGCATAATTGGGAGCATGGCCGTTTGAACCAGTATATATGTTGTCAGGCATTGTTGTTTTTATAAAATACAAACACTAACCAATTTTCCAATAGCACACTGAAAGATGCATTTTCACAAACACGCACTAGTCTACAATAATACCCGGTGTCCCGCACTTTCACAATTAGTAATTACAATTAGTTCAACCTTCGACACAGTAAGTTAGCTCCAGTTAACAATACAGATACAACACGAATAATACTAACAAATGCCATACCACGGTTATCTCATCAATAAACATAATTAATTATACTAGTCCAAAAGGGCTACCAATAATCCAAACACTATTTCCATGTGATGCTATTTTCATGTAACTTTCAGCAGAGTTCAGTTGATACTAATACGCAACTGCACGATACGGTCTGTACTCGGGTGCTGTCCTCCCAGAACTGACTGTCCTGCTTCCTTTTTGAAACTCCTCTCCCTTCCTTGATGTTTGTAAAAAATATTGGAAAGGGGTCATCCTATTACTACATCATATTTATGTACCATCTAAGGTATATCACAAAAATTGGTTTATTACACTCGTACCGTACAATTTGCGTCTAAGTAGAGGTCAAACCCCTTCAACTGAACACTTACTATGTTAATTGATAAATCTTAAAGCAATTATTCTTTATTGCACTTTTAGACAATTTATTTTATTCTAAGAATATATAAGTATTGATAATATCTAATTTCCGGACCTCTATGTCTGGAGGATTCTTTATGTCAGACATACTGTAATAAAATAAACCTTTTCTTAAAAAATAGTTTCTTTGTACTTATAAATAAAAGTGTAAAACTGTAAAACATATTATTAATGTAGAGAAATGTTCGAACAGGCATATCCATAAATAAAAAAACACATTTATCCCTTTGATAAACGTACGATTCCGACATATATATATATATATATATATATATATATATATATATATTTATATATATATGTGTATATGTATATCGCTACTTACGCGACTTTCTAACGAAGCATCGGCTATTGCTTCGCGTTGATGAACTAAAGCTTCACTTCGCCTTATTATAACGCTTAGCCTTAAAAAACGAACGCGTTGAATAACTAACGCTGCCAAACCATCGCTTCAAGTTGAGTAATCATCACTTCGCGTGACGAACGTCGACTAACGCTTTCCATGTACTAACGTTTGGCATTGACCAATGTTTCGCGTTGACTGACTTACGGTTGGCTTAAGCTTACGCTACGCTTTGCATTTACCAATGCTATGCGTTGATTTACTAACGCTTTGCGTTGGCTGACATACGGTTCACGTTAACTTTCGTTTCGAGTTGGTTCATGCTTTTCGTTGGGTTATGTTTCGCGTGAAATCACGCTTCGCGAATCACTTCGCTTTGGATAACTAACGTTTCGTGTTGGCTGACTAACGGTTCGCATTAGCTTCGCGTTTCGCGTTGGTAAACGCAAAGCGTTTACCAACGCTTCGCGATGTACTTTCTATCAACTAACGCTACGCGTTGGCTAACTTACGGTTCGCTTTAGCTTACGTTTCGCGTTTGTAAACGCTTTGCGTTTACCAACGCTTCGCGTTGACCTTACTATATCTATTAACGAACGCTTCGCGTTGGCTGACTTACGGTTCGCTATAGCTTACGGTTCGCGTCGATTTACTAACGCTTCGCGTTGACGTGACACTTCCTATTGACTAACGCTTCTGATTGACCAACGCTTCGCGTTGGTTAAAGCCTTGCGTTAATTAACGATTCGTGTGAAATCACGCTTCGCGTATCACCAACGTTTCGCTTTGAATAACTAACGTTTCTCATTAACCAACGCTTCGCGTTGGTTGAATTTCAGTTTGCTTTAGCCAACAATCCGCGTTGGTAAACACGTTGCGTTTACCATCGCTTCGCGTTGACCTCACACTTTCTATTGACTAACGCTTCACATTGAGCAACGCTTCGCGTTGGTTGACTTTCGGCTCGCTTGAGCTTACAGTTCGCGTTGGTTAACGCTTTGCGTTAATTAACGATTCACATGACATTACGCTTCGCGAATCACCAACGTTTCGCTTTGAAAAACTAACGCTGGTCATTAACCAACGCTTCACGTTGGCTGACTTACGGTTCACTTTAGCTTACGTTTCGCGTTGGTTAACGCTTTGCGTTGGTTAACGATTCGCTTAAATTCTCGCTTCGCGAATCACTGACGCTTCACTTTGCATAACTAACGCTTCTCATTGACCAACGCTCCGCGGTGGCTGACTTACGGCTCGCTTGAGCTTACGGTTCGAGTTGGTAAACGCTTCGCGTTAATTAACGATTCGCGTGAAATCACGCTTCGCGAATCACCAACGCTTCGCTTTGCATAACTAACGCTTCTCATTAACCAACGCTTTGCGTTGGCTGACTTATGGTTCGCTATCGCTAACGTTTCGCGTTGGTAAACGCTTTGCGTTGGTTTACTAACGCGTTGGTTTACTAAAACGTGGGTTTACTACTTACTTCGCGTTGGTTTACTAACGCTTCGCGTTAACTAAACGTTGGTTTACTAACGTTTCGCGTTGGTAAACGCAATGCGTTCAGCAACGCTTTGCGTAGATTTTCTAACGCTTCGCGTTGACCTAACGCTTTCTAATAATCTACGCTTCGCGTTGGGTGATTTACTGTTCGGTTTATCTTACGTTTCGCGTTGGTTTACGATTCGCGTGAAATCACGCTTCGCAAATCACTGACGATTCTCTTTGAATAACTAACGCTTCTCACTGACCAACTCTTTGCGTTGGCTGACTTACGGTTCGCTTTAGCTTACGTTTCGTAAGCTTAACGTTTTTTCTGACCAACGCTTCGCGTTGGCTAACTTGCGGTTCGCTTTAGCTTACGGTTCGCGTTGGTTAACACATCGCGTTAATTAACGATTCGCGTGAAATCACGCTTTGTGAATCACTAACGCTTCGCTTTGAATAACTAACGCTTCTCATTAACCAACGCTTCGCGTTGGCTGACTTCCGGTTCGCTTTCAATTACGCTTCGCGTTGACTAAACACTTCTAATTGACCAACGCTTCGCGTTGGCTAACTTGTAATTCTCTTCAGCTTACGTTTCGCGTTGGTAAACGCAAAGCGTTGTAAACGCTTTGCGTAGATTGTCTAACGCTTCGCGTTGACCTAACGCTTTCTATTGATCTACGCATCGCGTTGGGTGACTTACGGTTCGCTTCAGCTTAGGTTTCACGTTGGTTAACGCTTTGCGTTGGTTAACGATTCGCTTAAATTCTCACTTCGCGAATCACTGACGCTTCGCTTTGCATAACTAAGGCTTCTCATTGACCAGCGCTTCGTGTTGGCAGACTTCAGGCTCGCTTGAGCTTACGGTTCGCGTTGGTTAACACTTCGCGTTAATTAACGATTCGCGTGAAATCACACTTTGCGAATCACTAACGCTTCGCTTTGAATAACTAACGCTTCTCATTAACCAACGCTTCGCGTTCGCTGACTTCCGGTTCGCTTTCAATTACGCTTTGCGTTGACTAAACACTTCTAATTGACCAACGTTTCGCGTTGGCTAACTTGTAATTCTCTTCAGCTTACGTTTCGCGTTGGTAAACGCAAAGCGTTTACAATGCTTTGCGTGGATTCTAACGCTTCGCGTTGACCTTACGCTTTCTATTGATCTACGCATCGCGTTGGGTGATTTACGGTTCGGTTTAGCTTACGTTTCACGTTTTTTAACGCTTTGCGTTGGTTAACGATTCGCTTAAATTATCGCTTCGCGAATCACTGACGCTTCGCTTTGCATAACTAACGCTTCTCATTGACCAACGCTTCGCGTTGGCAACTTACGGCTCGCTTGAGCTTACGGTTCGCGTTGGTTAACACTTCGCGTTAATTAACGATTCGCGTGAAATCGCGCTTTGCGAATCACCAACGCTTCGCTTTGAATAACTTACGCTTCTCATAAACCAACGCTTCGCGTTGGCTGACTTACGGTTCGCTTTCGCTTACGTTTCGCGTTGGGAAACGCTTTGCGTTTACCAACGCTTCGCGTTGGTTTACTAACGCTTCGCGTTGACTTAACACTTCTAATTGACTAACGCTTCTCATTGACAACGTTCGCGTTGGCTAACTTGTGGTTTTCTTCAGCTTACGTTTCGCGTTGGTAAACGCAAAGCGTTTAGCAACGAAATGCGTTAATTTACTAACGCTTTCTATTGACCTACGCTTCGCGTTGGGTGATTGACGGTTTAGCTTACGTTTCGCAATAATTAACGCGTTAACAGTCGCTTCGCGTTGATTAACTCAATTATATAAATCAATATTTAAATATATAAAAATCGCAAGAACATTAATATAAATTGTTTTAAATGCAAGAACATTTATACTGTTTCAATATTAATTATTAATACAAAACAAACATTTACAAATAATTCATATTTTATAAACATTGAATAGGCAGAAATATTAACAATTCAAACATTGATATACAACTCAGTATATACTGGGTATTCAAACAAGTAACTCAGTTAGTTGTTACATTACTTGTTCTATTTAAGTTTAGTTTTAGGGATGGCTTATCCATCCAACCTAGGTTAAGTTTTATGTCAATGGTTTTTGTATTAAATTTTTCCCATTTCTAAAGTATGTTAAAACGATTCTATAATCCCGATGTATATAATTTAATAAGATGATATATTATAGGTAAAGCATAGGCTAGGAACTATACTTTAAGATGTGTTGTACTACAAGTTATGTAAAATATTGATGCTAAAATAGACTTATTCTACTACTACTGATATATCAGTATGTCTTAATATTCCAAATAGAGAACATTGATTCTTTCATTGTATTGTTACAATGTAACTTTTTTTAAATAAACAAGTTGTTTAAAAACAAATCAATTAACAAGTTTATTTTCAATTAGCAATTCGTAATGATGAAGAATTTAATAAGTTATTATCTGGTGTAACAATTCCTCAAGGTGGTATATTACCAAATATTCAAGCAGTGTTATTGCCAAAGAAAACTGAAAAGAAAGCATAAATTTTTTACATTGGATTATTGATAATAATATTCATCGATCATAGGCCTTTTATTAAAACGCCAGAAATTAATGTGAAATAAGAGTGATGTATTTTTTATTAAAATAACTATATAAAATTTAGTATATATAAGATGTTACTTGATTTGTTTCGATTATGACTTCTAAACTAATCGTTTATTACAGATAATTGATTATCAACGTAACAGTCTCTGAAGGAATGACTTGACCCGTTGGCTCCACGTTACAAAAAAAAATTTGTTACGCAGGAGCTGCGTCAACTTAGAGCATTTCCTTAGAATACATAAATCACTCTCTATTGGTCATATTTTTAGTCTGATCAAAATGCCTTAAGGCAGTTTAAGGGGCATTTTTCCCATTTTTGAAGGTTTGCGTTATGGGTAAACTGTTAATTTGACTTTATAAAGAATTGAAATGACAATTTTACTTCAATTAATTGGTGAGGAGGGTGTGGAATGCGATGTAGGTAATGAAATTTTTCAAAGTGTTCTGTTAACTTGACTTTATTTCGGGTCGATTGGTGAAAATTCCATCATTTCATCATATATAAAACGGAAAAACGTAATTTTGGAGGGTGTTTTTTCGATTTTTCGGGAGGTTGCAATAAAAAATATTAAGTTTTTCGAAATAACTTCCTAATTTGTAGCTATTAAGCGTCGATTGCAAAAAACTGCATCTTGTTGCATGTATAGGACAAAAAGGTTGGTTTTGGGGGTGTTTTTATCAAGTTCGAAAGGTTGTGATGGAAAAATTTTCTTCCTTCAAATAATTATGTTATTTTGAAACTGTTCCACGTCGAATGGAACATGAATAGAAGTGAAAAGGTCAGTTTTAGGGATGTTTTTCCCATTTTCGGTGTGGTTGCGATGTAGGTAATGAAATTTTTCAAAATATTCTGTTAATTTGACGTTATTTCGGGTCGATTAGTGAAAATTCAATTTTTATAGCATTTATAGAACAGAAATCCAGGGGGTTGCACTGAAAAAATTGAAGTTTACCGGTTTTTCTCGTCAGTTTGAAGCACTTTCACGTCGAATACCAAAAACCGCATCATTCTAGCTCAAGGGCTTGGTTATAAGGACTTTAAAACATTTTTGCAAGCGAAGGTAATGCTAGTAATAAATAATAATTGATCAATGCAAAATATAATAAAAAAGTTAAAAAATAAATAAAATGAGAATATAAATTAATGTTTACAAAATTACAATAAAAAACGTATAAAATAAAATAAATTCACACAGTGTTGGGTCACCCACCCAAAATCTAATTGTAATCATATGTGCTTAACTTTTAAAATAAACGCACACTGCTGTATTCAAATTGCTATGTCTATTTCTATATGGTATAAAAATAAATAGGTAGATATGTTATTGTTCTGTTTACATTACGTTTTCTACACGGTTGTTTGCTGATGACACAGTCTTAAATTAATTAAAACAAAAAAATGTTAAATTTTCCGCTTTTCCGATACAAATTTCCAGTTTTCGCAACTTTCCCGTCGTTTTGGGTACTACAGCTACCTACATGCCAAATATCAACTTTACAGCATATCTGGAAGTAGCTCATAATTATGATATCTAATACTTAAGTTTTTTAAGGCGTTCCCGCGAATTTTGCGTTTTTGAAGTGAAATAACTTTTTAACGGTTAATTCGTTAACGTTGATTGAAAACATCGTTTCTTATAATTCCGTAAAGTATATATATTCGAAATATCAACCCTGTAGCTCTTTTCGTTCAGAAGATATTTCGGGGTCAAATCAACTCCTAATATTTCCATAAGTAATAGCACTGTAGTGAAAAGTCCGATGTGTCCCTTAAAACTCGGCCTTACGCACTACCGTGCTCTAGATATATTTTTATATAATTATATATATGTATATATATATATATATATATATATATATATATATATATATATATATATATATATATATGTATGTATATATATTCATATATAAATTATTATATATATATATATATATATATATTTATATTTATATTTGAATATATATACATACATATATATATATATATACATACATATATATATATATATATATATATATATATATATATATATATATATATATACATGAATATATATATATATATATATATATATATACATATATATATATAAATACATATATATAAATATATACATGTATAAATATACATATATAAAAATTTTATAGATGATTTTTGATAGGATATGTGGAACTTTGAATAAACTTTTTGCAAAATTTTGACATCTGTACGAGACCAACAATTTTTTTGAAAAAGAAAATCACTTAAACCTTGACCTTATATATACACCTGGTTAACAAAACTGAAATAAACATAAAAACAATACTCATTGATGTTTGTTATGTTTGTACATGTGCCTGTCTTCGATCGACTCATTTTCAACTTTAAGCACAAAGTTTGAAAAAACGGTTGACTTTATGAAAAAATTTTTCAAACAAAAGTTGTTTTTTTAAAGAGAAAAAGATTTTTTATCAACAAATTTTTGTTCTATTTCTAACGCTTTCAACGATGTAAATTCTCCCCCCTGGCGGGGGGAATCACTTTCCGATTTTGCCCATTTACGAACTTGACCTTAATTTTTTGCTCTGGAACACACACACATATTTTCAGCTCGTTACCTTTTTTCGTTCTTGAGTTATCGTGTTCGAAGGCGGACGGACGAATTAGGCCGAATTAGGCCATTTTATGAATGCTTTAGTGAAGCATTTTTGTCAAGGATTAATATTTTCAAGCGTTACAAAGACGGGACTAAACATAAAAGACCTTGTATATTTACATATACAGGATATAAAAAATAGTATGTACAGTTGTTATGTATACCTACGGGTCCATGTTGCCCATGCCTTCATTCGCCAATCAAATGTATTTCTCATTTTTTTCAACTTTGAGGACAAATTTTGAGAAAACTGTTGAGTTTATGAAAATAGTTTTCAAACAAAAGTTGTTTATTTTAAAGAGACGATTTTTTGTTGACAAGAATTTTTTCTATCTCCTACGGTTTCAGAGATATAATTTTCCCCCCTGGCGGGGGGAAACACGTTCCGATTTTGCCCGTTAACGAACTTCACAGATGGACAGACGGACGGACGAACATGTGAAAATGGCCGAATTAGGCCATTTTATGAATACCTTGGTGAAGCATTTTTGTCAAGGATTAATATTTTCAAGCGTTACAAAGTTGGGACTAAACTTAATATACCTTGTATATTTACAAATATACTGGGTATAAAAAGAAAGTAATTGATGTTCAAATTATTAAATTAGATAAATTTATAATAATAATAATTGGTAATAATAATGCAATTTCTACGTCAAAAATTAAAAAAATAATAGCAATTAAAAAGAAATGTAAAGAAAAAGATATACGAGCTGAAGATTTTGGATCAAATTCACATTCAAATGATGAATTGTTTTCACGGTCAAAAAAAATTTTGTTTTGATAGTAATGAACCTAAAAATATTGTAATAAATGTAATTAAAATAATAATAATTGATATAGAAAATATTATGTAAATTATTTAAAATAATAATTATTGATAAAGAAAATATTTTGTAATTTATTTATACTAAAAATATTTTGTCCTTTTGATTGGAAGTGAAATATACTTATATACTATATAAATTAATTATCTACCTCATCAGTAAATTGAAATATAAAGAAATAATCATACACGATTAACAAAATGTCAATATCATGCTGCTGCTTCAAATCCAAAATGATGTTTATTAGAAAAATGATAATTAATATGTCGAATTAAACAGATTAATAAAAAAGTTGTTCCAATTAATACATGAAGACCATGGAATCCAGTAGCTATAAAAAAAGTAGATCCATATACAGAATCTTCAATTGTAAATGGTGATTCAATATATTCAAATCTTTGAAGAATAGAAAATTAAATACCTAAAATTACAGTAATTAATAATCCATGTGAAGTTTGAGTATAATTTCCATTTATTCAAGCATGATATAAATTAAATAATGATGTACCTGATAAAAAGGATTACTTTGATAGAGTAAATCGTGTATAAATATACCTTCATTAAAATTTTATATAATAAAAAATAACACAAACCTAATAACTGAATAACCCAGTTTGATTATTCAATTAAAGTTTTACATTTAATAGAGTTAAACTATTTCTTAAAGCATCAAAAGCTTCTGCACATCATATACTAAAATGTATAAAAAGATAAGCAAAATAAGCTATTGGGTTCATACCCCACTTATAAAAGTTCACCCCTTTTCTTTTTAATTAAAAAATTTTTATCTTCTTATGTATTTTTAACTACCCTCCTTATTGGTACAATTATAAGAATCTCCTCAAATAATTGATAAGGAGCTTGAATAGGTTTAGAAATTAATTTATTATAATTTATCCCCTTAATGAATAATTTAAAAAATTCTATATCTACAGAAGCGAGTCTAAAATACTTTTTAGTACAAGCCTTAGCTTCATCAGTCCTTTTATTTACAATTGTAATTATATCCTTATCAGATAATATTTTAATAATATCATTTTATGATACAAATTTATTTAATTTATTATTAAATTCTTCATTATTTATAAAAATAGGAGTAGCCCCATTCCATTTTTGATTCCCTTAAGTAATTGACGGAATAAATTGATTTATAGGTATTATTTTAACTTAACAAAACTTGACAAAAATTAGCCCCAATAGTATTATTATCTTTTTTTTTTTTTTATTAAATTCTATTATTTTAATTTCAGTATTTTTTCAGTATTTATTGGTTCGATTGGAGGACTAAATCAAATTAGATTACGTAAAATTATTGCTTATTCTTCAATTAATCATATAGGATGAATGTTAAGTAGATTTTTTATCTCAAATTATTATTGATTAATATATTTTCTAATTTATTGTTTTTTATCAGTATCAATTATTATGTTATTTATAAAATTTAATATTTTTTTATATTAATCAAGCCTTCCAATTTAATAAATTTATCTCCCATTTTAAAATTTATTATTTTTTGTAATTTTTTATCTTTAGGTGGATTACCTCCTTTTACAGGATTTTTTCCTAAATGAATAATTATTCAAAATTTAGATAATTACTTTTTAATTACATTTATAGAATGTATAACTTTAATCACATTATTTTATTATCTTCGAGTATCTAATTCAGCTTTTCTTATTAATTACTCAATTTTAAAATGAAATAATAGAAATTGTGAATTGAATTATATTTTAGTATTAAATTTTTTTAGTTTATTTGGTTTATTTATATGTATAATTGTTTATACTATCTTTTAAGCCTAAGAATGTAAATAAATTCACCATTAAATTTTCAATTTAATATCATAATTGAATATAAGAAACTTTAAGGTTTTTTTTTTCCCCATCCCTAGATGTGTATGATTTTTCATATCAAGCATTTGATGTCAAAAAAATGTTTAAGGTTTTAAGTTAATAAAACTTATAGCCTTCAAAGCTGTAATTAAAAATAAATTTTTTAAATCTTAAATGGTAAAAGAGATTTATTTTCTCATTAATAAATTTACAGTTTATCGCCTATATTTCAGCTATTTTACCATAATCTTCTGATTGCGACAATGATTATTCTCAACTAACCATAAAGATATTGGTACTTTACATTTCATTTTTGGAATTTGATCTGGATTAGTAGGTACAAGTTTAAGTTTAATAATTCGAGCCGAATTAGGTCAACCAGGTTCACTAATTGGAGATGAACAAATTTATAACGTAATTGTTACAGCTCATGCTTTCATTATAATATTTTTTATAGTAATACCAATTGTAATTGGAGGATTTGGTAATTGATTAGTTCCTTTAATATTAGCAGCTCCTGATATTGCTTTTCCACGAATAAATAATATAAGTTTTTAAATATTACCTCCTTCGTTAACTTTACTAGTATCATTTTCAATAGTGGAAAGAGGAGCTGGTACTGGTTGAACAGTTTATCCACCTCTTTCCTCAAGTATTGCCCATGCTGGAACTTCTGTTGATTTAGCTATTTTTAGTTTACATTTAGCTGTTTATTCTAGCATTAATATACGATTAAGATATATAACTATTATATATATTATATAGCTATTTTTAGTTTACATTTAGCTGGTATTTCTGCAATTTTAGGTGCTGTAAATTTTATTACTGCTGTTACTAATATACGATTAAGATATATAACATCTTATACCTTTATTTGTATGATCAGTAGTTATTACAGCATTATTATTATTACTATCTTTACCTGTATTAGCAGGAGCTATTACTATATTTTTAACTGATCGTAATTTAAATACTTCTTTCTTTGATCCTGCTGGAGGAGGAGATCCAATTTTATATCAACATTTATTCTGATTTTTTGGTCATCCTGAAGTTTATATTTTAATTTAACCTGGATTTGGTATAATTAGTCATATTATTGCTCAAAAAAGAGGAAAAAAGGAAACATTTGGATCTTTGGGTATAATTTATGCTATACTAGCTATTGGATTATTAGGTTTTATTGTATGAGCTCATCATATATTTACAGTAGGAATAGATGTTGATACTCGAGCTTATTTCACATCTGCTACAATAATTATTGCAGTACCTACTGGTATTAAGGTATATAGATGACTAGTTACATTACATGGAACACAATTTACTTATAGACCAGCATAATTATGAAGATTAGGATTTGTTTTCCTATTTACCGTTGGAGGATTAACAGGAGTAGTTTTAGCTGACTAATAATTGATAATAATAATAATAATTGATATTATTTTACATGATACTTATTATGTATTTGCTCATTTTCATTATGTTTTATCTATAGGAGCAGTTTTTGCTATTATAGCAGGATTTGTTCATTGATTTCCTTTATTTACAGGATTAATTATAAATCCATTTTGATTAAAAATTCAATTTACAACAATATTTATTGGAGTAAATTTAACATTTTTTCCTCAACATTTTTTAGGCTTAGCTGGTATACCTCGTCGTTACTCTGATTATCCTGATGCTTATACTACATGAAATATAATTTCATCAATTGGATCATTAATTTCTTTTATAGCTGTATTATACTTCTTTTTTATTTTATGAGAAAGTTTAGTTTCTAAACGAACAATTTTATTTTCTACTCAATTACCAACTTCAATTGAATGATTACAAAATTATCCATCTACTGAACATAGATACTCTGAATTATATATTTTAACAAATTTCTAATGTGGCAGAATAGTGCAATAACTTTAAGCGTTATATATAAAGATTACTCTTTTATTAGAAAACTAATGGCAACATGATCAAAAATTTCTTTACAAAATAGAGCTTCTCCATTAATAAAACAATTAATTTTTTTCCATGATCATACATTATTAATTTTAACTATAATTACTGTTTTAGTTTGTTATTTAATGATTACATTATTTTTTTATAAATTAACTAATCGATTTTTATTAGAAAGACAAACAATTGAATTAATTTGAACAATTTTACCAGCTATTACTTTAGTATTAATTGCGTTACCATCATTACGATTATTATATTTATTAGATGAAATTGATAATCCTTCAATTACTTTAAAACGAAGTGGACATCAATGATATTAAAGTTATGAATACTCTGATGTTTTAAATGTAGAATTTGATTCATGTATAATTCCTACAAATGAATTATCTATAAATAGATTTCGTCTATTAGATGTCGATAATCGAACTGTTCTTCCAATAAATACACAAATTCGTGTATTCGTTACTGCTGCTGATGTTTTACATTCTTGAAATGTACCTGCTTTAGGGGTAAAAATTGATGCACTACCAGGACGATTAAATCAAAGTAATTTTTTTATTAACCGGCCTGGATTATTCTTTGGACAATATTCAGAAATTTGTGGTGCTAATCATAGTTTTATACCTATTGTTATTGAAAGTATTCCTATAAATTATTTTATTAATTGAATTAAATTAAATAATCATTAGATGACTGAAAGTAAGTATTGGTCTCTTAAACCATTTTATAGTAAATTAACAATTACTTCTAATGAAAAAAGTTAGTAAAAATTATAACATTAATATGTCAAATTAAAATTACTAAAATTTAGTACTTTTTGATTCCACAAATAAGATCTTTAAATTGATGATTTTTATTTATATATTTTATTATCTTACTAATTATTTTTTCTATTATTAATTATTATATTGCATTCTATTCATCTCCTATATCTGAAAAAAAAAACTTTCTAAAAAATATCTTTAAATTGAAAATGATAACTAATTTATTTAGAATATTTGATCCTTCAACTAATATGTTAGGTATATCTTTAAATTGATTAAGTTCAATATTAGGAATTATTATATTACCTTATATATATTAATTATAGATTAATTCCTAATCGATTTATTTTTTTATGAAACAAAATTTTAAACACACTTCATAATGAATTTAAAACTTTATTAGGTTCTACAGGTCATGCTGGAAGTACATTTATTTTTATTAAAACATTTTCATTTATTGTATTTAATAATTTTATAGGATTATTTCCTTATATTTTTACTAGATCAAGTTATATAACTATAACATTAGCTCTAGCTTTACCATTATGATTAAGATTTATACTATTTGGATGAATTAATCATACAAACCATATATTTGCTCATTTAGTTCCTCAAGGTACACCTAGTGTTCTAATACCTTTTATAGTATGTAATGAAACTATTAGTAACTTTAGTCGTCCTGGTACATTAGCTGTTCGACTAGCTGCTAATATAATTACAGGTCATTTACTTCTTACTCTTTTAGGATCTACAGGCCCACCAATAAATTTATTATTGATCAAGTTTCTTTTAATTGTTCAAATTGCTTTATTAACATTTGAATCAGCTGTAGCTATTATTCAATCATATGTATTTGCAGTTTTAAGTTCTTTATATTCTAGAGAAGTTAATTAATAATTAACGTCAACACATTCTAATCATCCTTACCATTTAGTTGATTAAAGCCCTTGACCTTCGACAGGAGCTTTAGGAGCTATAATTACAACTACAGGAATTGCTAAATGATTCCATCAATATGACAATTCATTATTAATTTTAAAGTAATATTATTACTTTAAAAACTATTTGCCAATGATGACGTGATGTACTCGTGAAGGTACTTACCAAGGATTACATACTTTATCAGTAGGTACCATTAGGATTACGATGAGGTATAATTTTATTTATTTTATCAGAAGTATTCTCTTTTGTTAGATTTTTTTGAGCTTTTTTTCATAGTAGTTTAGCACCATC
>OY986046.1:37820475-37857975 GCA_963920215.1 Nineta flava
CGACACTAATAAAGTAGAATTCGATATCTACAGAAAACCTACTCACACTGAACGATACATTACAGCCGATTCGAACAGCCCACCTCAACAAAATGGCTGTTTTCAATTTTTTGGTAAACAGGCTACTGAATGTCACATTAAACAAGTTGCAATCTTCAATGGCTTCGACTCTAACATAATAAATAATTTAGTCCGCAGAACAAAATTTAAAATTGCACGAAACAATTCCACCGCACTGACACCAGAAATTGGCAACGTTGAACAAACTAAATGGTGCAAACTAACATACTTCCGCCCTTGCTAAAATAAAATCACTAGAGACTAAAGAGACTACAACTTAAAAACAGCGCTTGTAAGTAAAAATAAAATCAAACAGTTACTGGGGACCCCTAAGGATAAAATTAGTAATGAAAAACATTATGTTGGTCAAAGTCGTCGCCAAATCGGTATTCAGATCAAAGAACATCTAGCTCATGTGAAATTTGGGAGAACCGAAAAATCGTGTATAGCGGCGCACATTATTGAGAACCACAAAATTTATAAATCGAAACTAAAACTACTTAAATCGGTACAAAATCCCACAGAATTAGATGCATACGAAAGGATCTACATATACAAATTGAGAAAACAGATAATGAATTTAGACAATGGCCCAATTCCAAATTCGGATTTAATAAACTTAAACCATTTTCATAATAAAAAAAATTTGTTACGCAGGAGCTGCGTAAGTGGTCATAATTTAAGTGTGATCAAAATGAAATATAATATCAGATATGACTTTAGTATTTGCAAAAATTTTATTTATTAATAGCTAAAATAGAACGATATATAACGATTATAGTTCATAGTTACTATGGAAACGACAATCAAAATTTTTTACAATAAAATATATTTCGTGTATTCGTGTCAAACAAACACAAAATATTATATATATCTCTTTATATTAGATAAATCGAAAAATGTATAAGGCGCAAAGTTGTAGAAAATCAAGTTTGCTACAATTCATTACTTGTTCATTTTTCTCAAACTCTATTGTGTACAGATATATTTAGAATTTTAACTTTCAATCTTTAATTGTAAATATTTCTGTAAATATTTGTGTAACAGAAAAATCATAAGAAACAAAATAACAGTAAAACTTACAGTACTTACAACTTAACTCCTTATAAATTTTTCGATTTTTCAAATATTAAGGGAGATAGTCAAATTTTGTGTTTTCCCCTCCCTCTAAACCCCCTTTCCCCTCGTCCGATTTTATCCTTTACTTGACCTTTAGCATATCAAAAGCGACTCAAATACCAAATTTCATTCCAATCGGAATTAAACTGTGACCGCTAGAGAGTCCACAGACATTTAAAAAAAGTACATATGTATATATGTATATATATATATATATATATATATATATATATATATATATATATATATATAAATATATATATATGTATATACATATATACAAATTTTAGCGATAGTGATTTTTAACATCTAATAGGTAGGATTGATGGACATTTGAAGAAATTTTTACAAAATTCCAACATTGGTGCAAAAACAATAGCTGCATTTCTTTTTGAGTAAATTCGCTAATAAAAATCCAATACCTGAATGTCAGAGTTAACGTAGATACACTCACTTAGTCAGGCAACTCAAATAATCCTCAAGTCAGCTTATACCCTCAGTCAAAACGTATAAAAAGACAGATCTTTCTTATTATCATTGTGAGACACGCACCAAATTAGCAACAAGCAACATATCTCTGAATCCATATCCCAGATATAGTTACGATTAGCTAATTCATGCTGTTGATGACACATTGTAGTCGAAATACATATTTATAAAATACAAACAAATGTTCTAGGAATAGGGGCAAAATTTGAAATATAATATTTACATTTACTTAAGATAATTTAATGATTTTTTTAACTACATATAGCAGAGGTGAGCAGGAGTTGACTCGGCCAAGCTCTGAGTGAGAGGTAGGGAAGAGAGATAGAGTTACTACAGGGTAACCTACCAATTATTAATATTTTCTTTTTTTAATTAAAACATTTTCTGAAAAAAATATAATAATACCAAATCTTTTTTATGGTCACTATTATACAAAGTAAATAATACAATTCAATACATACTCATTCAATACATCATTCAATACATATCTTTTGAACCTTTAAGTTTACCGCTGGACCATTGTAATAAAACTAAAAGAGGGAAATTTTTGCAAAGGATAATTTAAATATAATTATAGTTTTGGAAATTCCAAATAATTTGTCTAAATATTTTACTATTCATATCCGAGAACTAATAAAGAATTATTTACCTGATTTAATTTTTTTTTCTTTGTATGGAGTATGCTCAGTATAATGTCATGGGAATTTGATGAATTAAGTTAAGTTTTACATAAAGTAGGAATTTGAGTTCTTCGAGTTAGTCTACTTTGAATTGAAAAAGTGAAAAGTACTATTTGTAGTAGTGGAAATTATTTTTCGCATAATTTGTTTTAAAAAAAAAATAAAAGTAGTGAATTTAATAATGGAGAAGACATCGCAAGCAGTCTTGGATAAGTTCAGCAGTGGAGGTGCGGCGCCGTTTGCTAAGAAAAGGAGGATAGTTTTTGGCATCAACGAGTGGGAGCATCATTTTGGTATATACAAGAAAACTGATAAAGAGCTAATTTGCCTATTTTGTGGTAAAACTTTTATTTATATAAAAAAAAGTAATTTCCAACGTCATTATACCGTGAAACATTCTGCCGAGTTTGATAAATTCGAAATAGGTACAGCAGAACGCGATCGCGTAATTTCTGTTTTAAAAAAAAATTATTTTGAACCATCGTCCGCCAAAAAATTATATATTAATAAGGATGAGTTTACGAAAACCGCGTTATCTTTCAAAACAGCGTATAGAATCGCGAAATCGCGAAAGCCATTTAGTGAATGTGACTTTATGCAGACGGTAGTGGAAGACTATGTGGACTCAATGTTCGGTGGGACCGAACTTGAAGAAGAATGTAAACAATTCGTTAAAGAAGTCCCAATTTCTCGTCGAACAATATCACGGCGAGTAGAAGCAATTGATGATAACATGACAAGTCAATTAAATGAAGACATTAAGTTTTGTTATTGCTATTCATTGCAGTTGGATGAATCGACCGATGAAACAAATACTGCGCAAATGTTAATTTACATTCGTATGGTTTTCGATGATTTATTTGTTAAAGAAGAACTCTTTGCGATGATTTCCCTACATCGCGAAACGACCGCCGAAAATCTCTATGCCGGAGTACTTGCACGAATAAAATCATTACCTTTAGAAAAATTTGTTTCACTTACCGCGGATGGTGCAAGTAATATAACGGGTTGTAATAACGGTTTAATTGCACTTTTTAAAAAAATCCCTGAATTAAAAAATCTTTTATCATTTCATTGTATCATCAGCAGGCATTATGCATGAAAAGCCTTTCAGTTACGGAAATTGAAAATATTGTTATAAAAAAAATTAATTCGATTAAAACGCGCGCGTTGAAACATCGTTTATTTAACGAATTCGCGAAAAAAAACGATCCGGAATTTAGGGAATTAAAATATTATTCTCAAGTTAGGTGGCTTAGTAAGGGACAAATGTTTGCACGATTTTATGAAAATTTAGATGTAATTGTAAAATTTCATGAAGAAATCGGTGAGCCTTACCCTGAACTAAGAGACTTTGATTTTACAGCAACTTTAGCTTTTCTCGTAGATTTAACTTCAATAGTTAATTTACATAATTTAAAATTACAGGGCAAAAATATTTATATTTGGGACGCGGTTAGAACTATTATAGAATTGAAAAAAATTTTAGAGATGGCGGTAAATTTTTTTGGTGGTTTAAAAATTCCAAATAATTTTCCTAAACTATTACACATTGCGAAAAAATGTGTGAAGAGTGATTTTACTGAATTGTTTTTAAAATATAAATGTTTATTAGAAACGGTAATTTTACAATTTAATAATCGATTTAAAGATTTTGAAAATATAAATCTAATGAGTGATTTTTTAATGGCCCCTTTTAATAGACAATTTAAAATTTCCACTTTAATAGAAGTTTTTCTCAAATTTTTTCCGGATTCCAATGATTGCGCGTTATTAAACGAAATGATTACCCTTCCAACAAATTATAATTTATTAGGAGCCATGAACACAACCACAAAAAGTATTTGGGAAATCGTCGCAGAAAACCCATCTTCGTTTAAATATCCGGAATTATTAAAAATATATAAAAAACTTAGTAGTTGTTTCGCATCTTCTTATCTATGTGAATCGGGATTTTCACATATGAAACATATAAAATCAGATTCGCGAAATTCCCTTACGGATAAACATTTAGAAAATATAATGCGAATATCCCAAAATACATATATTCCTGATATTGAAAGTTTATCAAAATTATTCAAAGAATAATAATAGAAAACGAATAATTTTTTGTTTGTTTTTTAATTATTTTATATTGTACTTATCCCTTTCCATTTTATCTCTTTATTTCATCTCCCTACCTATTCCTATCGTTCTCCTGATGGAAGACGCCTACCGTCTTCCCGTGGTTTCCATCAATTATTATGTTATTATTTATTAGTTATTATGTTATTATTATTGTTATTATGTTATTATTATTGTTATTATTATTATTATTATTATTATTGTTATTATTATTATTATTGTTATTATTATTATTATGTTTTTTGTGTATCTCTCCATACTGTAAAAAATATTTAAACAATAAACAATAAACAATTTTATAAAACTATTTCTAAATTGATTGAATAAATTATTGGGTAGTAATCGGTAGGACAACCTGTATTGAAACATCGTTCCGTCTTGCTTCAAAACATACCTTCTATACTTACTCTCACCCAGCTTATGGAGAGCCCGTAAGGCTCAGACGAGCTGTCTGAGCCCACCTCTGACATATAGTGTGTTGAATAAAAAAATATATATATATATATATATTCAAACAATATATATATATATATATATATATATATATACATATATATATATATATATATATATATATATATATATATATATATATATATATAATAATGGTAGTGCATTGTCATAAAGTAAAAATCAAAAACTATATATATATATATACAAAATTATAATCATTTATTATTACTCTATTGATTATTCATTTTACCATAAGATATAATAAATATGCTTAAGAAATTTCATATATATTTGTTTGTTTGTTTGTTTTTTTTCCTTCCACAAATAATAAATTTTTACATGTATATAGTTCTTTAGAATATTTTTATTCATTAATTTTATTAAATTATCTTTCAATATATTAACATTCCAATATCGACTGTCAATGTGTGCAGACGTATTAATTGTTAATAGTAATTTTCACAATTCAAATGTCAACAACCTAATTACTGCTTATAGATAGAATTTTTATTTAAAATAAAAAAACATAATTCATAGTGTTAATGAAATGTGATAATTACTAACTATTGTGTTTGAAGTGATATAATTTTTTTTTTTGCTGACCAACAATTGATAGGTCAGTAATCTTAAATATTTCTCATTACTAATTACATTTGAAATGGTATACTAAACAGCTGTTGAATAGATATGCCAAATGAAACTGATTTCCTTATTCAAAACAAGTTAATATACTCTCGCCAGAGTTCTAAATCACTTCTTGATGACTTACTAGAAGTTAGTACAAGTCACCAAAAAACTCCACAATTTAAAAAAGTCAAAGCTAATGTTACCGACTACAAAAGTAACACGGAAATTTTTTTGCAAGAATTGACAAATGTATCAAGACGACTAAGCCTCTCTTCTCAATCATCTGAAACAATGAGTAGCAATCCCACATCCCTAGTCAACAATAATTCTATTCCTACAAACGAACCTCCGTTATGGAAAAAAGAAACGAAGCCCTGATGTGAACGACCGGCGTGTTCGATATGGGGAAGACACTAACTCAAGACACTAACTTAAATCTTATCGATTCAATCCTTTATTACATGCGACCGTCAACGACAATCTTATAACTGAAGAACCCAAAAAACCACAAATACAGCCAATTTTTGTAACTAATGTTGTCAACTTTAAAGCTTTTCAACAAGAGCTACACACCAACGGTTTTTCGAAAAAATGCCTGATAAAAATTTTAAACAACCAAATTAAGTTAATCCCCGAGGATGTTGCTACGTACAAGGATATTGTAAAAATGTTCCAAGCTAAAAATGTAAATTACTACACTCATCGTCTGAAGCAAGAACGACCATTTCGTGTAGTTTTGAGAAACGTACACTACTCTACTGCTAGCGAGGATATTATTCAGGACCTGTCAGAACATTGGATACGTTGTAGAAAACGTATCTAACATAAAACACAGTCGGACAAAACAGCCACTGTCAATGTTTTTTATTGATCTTAAAACTGATATCAATAACAAATCTATATACTCGGTCACCAAACTTGGAAACAAAATTGTTAAATTAGAACCTCCAACTAAAAAACGTGAATTACCACAATGCAAAAGGTGCTAGTGATTTGGTCACACAAAAAATAACTGTGGGCAATCATTTAGGTGCGTTAAATGCACAGGTAATCACTCGACTGGTGCTTGCACTAAAACAACTCGGGATGAACCTGCTCATTGCGTAAACTGCGGAGAAAATCACCCAGCGAACTACAAAGGATGTCAAGTATACAAAAAACTCCTTGAAAAAAGGTATCCAGCGTTAAGAAAACGCCAATTAGCTGAACCCAACGAAGCTTCAAGAGTTTCCACACCCCATTATATATGTGAAAACTTTTCGTACGCTCAAGCAGTTAATAACAATAACCAAAATATCCATAAACCCACCGAAGAAGGAACCAGTAATAACCACAGCGAAAAAAACAATTTCGTTGCTATTATGGAGTGTTTTACTGAACTCAAAGAAATGTTCCGAGATCTAATGAAACAAAACAGCGTTATGGTCAATCTTTTAACTGCTCTTGTTTCCAAAATAAAATAAAATGGTCCAAAACCTAAATATTGTTCTATGAAATTCAAACGGTGTAACAAATCGTCGTCTTGAACTTGAAGCTTTCCTCACAGATCGGGAGATTGATATAGCTCTCATACGTTTCACAATGAAAAGCTATTCAAACATAAGAAATTATTGAGTTTACGATACCAAACATCCAAGTGGAAAGCTCAAGGTGGAACAGCAGTTATTATAAAAAGTAGTCTAAAACACTACGAAATTGAAAAATGTAACTCTCAACAAATTCAAGCTACAAGCGTTATTGTTGAGGATTGGGTAGGACCAATTACAGTGTCAGTTGTTTACTGCCTACCTAGACATTCAATTAGCCAAGAAATGTTCGAAACTTTTTCAATAGTCTTAGTAATAGATTTATCTGCGGTGGTGACTATAATGCAAAACACACATTCTGGGGCTCAAGGCTCATAAATCCTAAAGGTAGAAATTTGCTAAAAACAATCCAAGAAAACAATCTGGATCAACTATCTACTGGAGAACCAACTTACTGGCCTTCAGATCTAAACAAATTACCTGATCTTTTAGATTTATTTGTCATAAAAAACATGTCTAAAGGATACATGAAAATTGAATCATGTGCTGATCTTTCATCAGATCACTCTCCCGTTTTGCTACCGATTTGTACCGAATTTATTCAAAGAAAATGTGCACCATCTTTAACTAATCGACACACAGACTGGGACTATTTTCGATCACATATCGATAGTACTATCCATTTAAATATTCCTCTAAAGACAGAATATGACATTGACCTTGCTGTACAAAATCTTACAGAAATTATCCAGAAAGGAGTCCGAGATTCAACTCCTGTTAATAAAAGTTCCAACACAAAAAACTTCCTCCCGAAAAGTATCAGATGTTTAATCTTAGAAAAGCGTTGATTAAGAAGACTTTGGCAGCAAACAAGAAATCCAATAGATAAAACCAAATTTTATCGAGCATCACGAAGTTTAAAACGTTTGTTAGAGAAATTAAAACAAAATTTTATCGAAGATTATCTGGAAAATTTATCCCCTATGAAATCGTCTGGTTATTCACTATGGAAAGCTACAAAACGTTGCAAACGGCCCCAATAACCCGTTCCACCATTACGAAAATCAGATGGTTCTTGGGCACGAAGTTATAAAGAAAAGGTTGATCTTTTCGCACAACACCTAAAAGAAGTTTTCTCTAAATCTACAATTGCCACAGAGGAAGAAATCGAACAGTTTATTAATGCCCCTTTACAATTATCTCCTTCAATAAGGTCATTTTCTCCAAGCGAAATACGTACGGCAATAAATAAATTGAATCTCAAGAAAGCGCCTGGATATGATTTAATAACAACAAAGATTTTAAGGGAGCTACCAAAAAAAGGGATAACTATGATTAACAACATTTTTAATGCAATTTTAAGAGTAGGATATTTTCCTTGTCTTTGGAAAATATCGCAAATCATTCTTATCCCTAAGCCAAGGAAGCCGATTAATGAAGTTAAATCATATAGACCCATCAGTTTGTTAGCCACATTATCTAAAGTCTTTGAAAAATAATTTCTAAAAACATTACAATATATATTGTACGAATCCAGAATTATACCCGACCACCAATTTTGTTTTCGTGAAAAGCATTCCACTATTGAACAAGTACACCGAATAGTTAATACAATCGTTAAAAGTTTTCAAGAAAAGAAATATTGTACAGCCGCATTTCTTGACGTAAGCAAAGCGTTTGATAAAGTATGGCATCCTGGCCTACTTTACAAACTAAAACAACAAATACCTAGTACATATTACTGTGTTTTGAAATCATGTTTAAACGATCCATATTTTCAAGTCAAACATCGAGAGGAGTTATCCCACTTATTTCCTATTGAATCTGGCGTACCGCCAGGCAGCGTTCTAGGTCCATTTCTATATTTGAATTATACTGCAGATTTACCTGTTGACGAAGAAAACACGACAGCGACATTTGCAGATGATACTGCCATTTATCCATTGACGATAATCCAAATGTAGCTTCTAGAAAGCTGCAAAATACGTTAAATAAAATACAACATTGGTTACAAAAATGGCGCATTCAAGTTAATTAGTCGAAATCCGTTCAAGTCACGTTTACCATGCGGAGAGAAACTTGTCCAGTTGTTTGCATGAACAATGAAAGTTTTCCACAAGCTTATGAAGTTAAATTTCGGGTTGCACTTAGATAGAAGACTTACATGGCGAAAACGCATCTGGACCAAACGAAAACAACTAAACTTAAACCTCTTAAAATATAATTGGCTTATAGAACATAAACAAATTTAATGCTTTTGAGATGTGGTGTTACAGAAAATCTTGTATGTAAAATGGTCATCTTACACATCGAACGAGAAAGTCTTACGGAAAATTGGCACAAGGAAACAACTAGTGCAACTTATTAAAAGAAGAAAAGTCTCGTATTTCGGACACATCATGCGTTCGGATAAATATTGTGTCCAACAGCTTGTATTAATGGGGAAGTTAGAGTCACAGCGACAACGAGGTCGAAGGCGAACATCATGGCTCGACAACATTAAACTGTGGACTAACTTAAACTTAATGCAGCTGAAATCAATTATTCATGATAAAAAAAGATGGAAAAACGTGGTTGCCAACGTCTCCTAGGAGATATGGTACTTATCATCATCATGATCATTATAGGAAAAAAATCAAAGCTATTGTAGAGATAATTGATTGATATAATAAATAATTATTATTTAAATAAATAATAAATATATGTTAAAGATATAATTGATCTTTATTAAATTGATTTATGACATATTATATATATTTATATGTAAATTATCAAAGTTGTTAACATTCAAAGCAACCGTGATAATAGAGGGAAGTTATAGTTGTTAAGCAACAGATAAAAATGATAAACAATATTAAAATAATAATTTAATAATGAAGATACGATACCGCTACACTATCATTAGACAATAAAGTGTTAGTGTATAAAACTATATTAAAACCTGTGTGGACCTATGGAATTCAACTATGGGGAACTGCGAGCAACAGTAACATCGAAATACTCCAACGGTTCGAATCGAAAGTCTTACGAACAATTAGTGATTCTCCGTGGTATGTGCGTAACGATGACATTCATCGTAGTCTGGAAGTGCCCACAGTGCGTGAAGAAATTTCGCGATTCAGTGACAGATACATGACTCGCCTTGAACGGCATCCAAATACTGAAGTGATAAATATTTTAGACAATAGTGACAGTTTGAACAGACTGAATAGACAAAATGTGTTAGACCTAAGATTTAGATTTACGTAAAATAGTATATAGTTGACTATATAGTTTTTTTTTTAAGTGACTACCAGTGGGTAGATCACTGTTCAAGCCATTTTTAGCCAGTGGACCTATTTATAGTTCTTTTTAGAACTGATAATAGAAAAAAAGGAAACAAAAAATATATATATATATATTAACAACATAATAAATGTTTTGGAGAGAGAGAGAGAGAGAGAGAGTAAAAAGTTAAAACGTATATTAAACATAATGATATTTCAATTAGTAAATAAGGCAAGAATCAATATACTATTATATTAGTGATTGTGATACTTAATAATGCCGGGTGCAATTAATTTAGGCGATGGGCGGTATTTAAACCACAAGGTCTACTAATCATATTGAATTTTTTGTTATATATTATTTTAGTTGATTTCTGTATTCCAGGTCTCAATTGTAATAATAAATATACCCTTAATGATATTCATTTAATATTTTAAGTTGTTCATGGCTTATTTCTTAATTGTAATTTTATTATTTTTCTATATATAATTATTCATTAACATTTATATAGAGATTTGTTTCTTTCATATTTAATGTTATGAAAAACTCTGAATATTAATAATTTATAATAACCCGTTTGTAGTACCAATAAAGTTACGGTGATTATAGAGAATAAAATTGCGATGGATAAAAAGAAATTATTCATTAATAGATAGATATATAAATATATATAAATATAAATATATATATATATATATATATATATATATATATATATATATATATATATATATATATATATATATATATATATATATATATGTATAGATGTTTTTGATAAATAGAAATAATTTTTTATATTGAAATAAAGTTTTCAATAAAAATTATTACAAAAAAACTATTTATTTGAAAAATATATATACGAAAGACACAATACAATAAAATAAAAGAGACACAGAAAACTACTATATGAATATAATAATAGCTTTTGATTTTCATTGATAGATGGTGTTGAACCTAAATTCCTTCACATTAGTTCATTAAACTTACAATAGATGGATAGATATTAGTGGTGTATATCTATGATAATTATTTTAGCATATTGTTTCTAGTAACTAATATAACAAATTGTTATTAATTATAATAATAATAGTATATTCCCTCCCGTGGGTCCACCTTGTCGTGGTGGGAGGGGACCTAGTACCTACCCTGCAAGCCAGCAGGAGGGGAAGCTAACGGACCCAAACTTCTCAACGTTGGGATCAGTGTGCAAATGTCGCGTGCTGTCATCATCGTCATCGTTGGTTTCGGTGTGCCGTGTTCGTGCTCTGTCTCAACATTACTTGTCGGCCACGTCATCTGGCCGATCCCGTGGTCTGGCGGTCCCGTGCATCCCTGCTGGGAGTGGTTGAGGGGATCTGAGGGTGGGGTTTCTCCGAGATCTGATGTGAGCTTACTCTGCCAGGGCAGAGTGTGCGGGACTTAATCACCAGCCACGTCAGTCCTTGGTAGGATAGTGTGCAATGCATGCAGAGATCGGAATCTGCATTGCTTCGGGCGAGTTCCAGTCCATCCGTGTGTTCAGGGACTGGTAAAGTGGAGGCCGGTCCCCAGAGTACTGGGGCCCCTTTGCACACGATGGCTGGTTTCTCTATAAATTTATGAAAAATACATACTCCCAAAACTAAGGGAAATGCCACCTTCCGTAAAAGGAGGTCCAGGCGGCAACCCGGTGATGACCAAAACGTCGGGGGAACCAAACCCCCCTAAAGATAAAAGGAAAAATCGCGGAAACCTGGCATTGCTTCCAGGTTCACATAGGCAAAGTATCGTGAAGTATTTTTTAATAAAGAGGAAGGGTGACTCAAGCGACTTTAAGTCGGTGAGCCCCTTTTTAATAGCAAAAAAATTGTACGAGACTGTTGGACGTCTTAAAGACGTCAAAAGAAAACAACGGGTTGTTGGTCGAGATTTTCGGCGACAAATATACGAATGAAAATCTTTTATGTCTCAAGATGCTAGGTGATCAGGAGGTGGAAGTCCTCGCACTCAACCTGCCGTCTCCTATGCCCACGTCACAGCTACTCCCGCCCCTTCAGCTGACGCTTCCACGCTCGCAAAAGAGCTCGCTGATTTTTATCATCAGCGAGTTTTTAATGGCCAGCTAAAATTTTAAGAACGACACAGAAGGGACTCATTTAGGCCCCTTCCAAAACTACAGTAAAACGAAAAAGAGAGACCCTTAAAACTAATGCGAGAGCTTTGGAGGTGGCAACCAATAAGCCCACCTCAGAAGAACAAAGGATGGAGGTGGATCATGAAAAGACTCCACCTCCATCTACATCACATGGTAAGCCAAATCTGTAGGCGGAGCTGATCTCACCGAAGCCGGAGATGTCCAGATCTTCGGCTTTAATATCACCGGGAGGCACCCAAGCGCACAATCTGCGCTCGAGTATCCTCCCGGACCTCGAAAAATGGATCGTCGTCTCCTACTGTGTGCGTCGGAGACAGATTCGGATTCCGACACTTTCTCCGACAGGGAGACGACCA
This sequence comes from Nineta flava, assembly GCA_963920215.1. Classification (NCBI taxonomy): domain Eukaryota; kingdom Metazoa; phylum Arthropoda; class Insecta; order Neuroptera; family Chrysopidae; genus Nineta; species Nineta flava. Next base: position 37,833,314 of record OY986046.1, read on the forward strand.
GAAGAGATAAAAGAGGCTGGCCGAAGAGGAAACCTAAGAAATGATCCCACAAATTCCTGGGACAACCCATCCTAGCCAATAGAAATGGTAAATATATTACAGTGGAATTGCAACGGTATTAAACAACGCTACTGTGAGCTAACCATGCATCTGGCAGAGCATACACCTATGTGTGTCTGTATTCAAGACACACATCTTATACTTGCGGAGACTTATACCCTGTAGGGTTATACAGTCCGCCGGCGAGATGTTCTGCCAAATGTTCGAGCAAGGGAAGGTGTCGCCATATTAATAAGGTAAGGCCTATCTTACCAGGCCCTTCGCCTTGACACCCCCCTTCAAGCTACAGCTGTTAGAATATACGGATTGCTCGAACTGACAGTATGCACAATTTATCTGCCGGAATTCGATTGGAGTATCGAAGATCTGGCACGTTTAACCTTGCAACTTCCACAACCATTTCTGATGCTAGGTAATTTTAATGCTCACATTCATTTGTATTGTGGAGCTGTAAGCATAGAGACGCACGTGGGAGACTCATCGAAAGTTTTTTGGATGAGTCAAATACGTTGCATTTAAATACCGGTGAGAAAACATGATTAAAAGCCAGAACTGGTGAGATGTCAGAAATTGATCTGACACTATGCTCACCGGCTCTGGCTCATCAACTGGAACGGATGGTACTCCCTGATTCTTGTGGGAGTGATCATCTACCCATCAAAGTTTCTCATAACTCACCGATGTGTCCACATCCTTCTTCGCCGAGCGACATTGCCTATTCGTCGAGCCAATTGGGACACTTCCATGGAAATTTTTCAAGCTCCCACGTTGGGAGGAGACGTAGAAGAGGATGTGTGCAAAATAACCCCCAAAGTCATTGAAGCATCTATACACGCTATAAGTAAGTCTTCCGGCATTCCACCTAAGAGAAAAGTTCCCTGGTGGAATGATGTCGTGAGAGTAGCGGTTGCAGAGAAAATGAGGGCGTTTAACAAACTGAAAAGACGCCCCACGCAGGAAAATTTGATAGCCTTTAAAAGAAGAAGATCAATAACAATAAGAATTATTCGAGGTCAGAAAAGGCTATCTTGGGAGCAATATGTTTCAGCCATCAATACCTCCACACCATCTTCGGAGGTATGGAGGAGGGTGAAGGCAATTTCGGGGAAATTTTCCTCATCACTGGCGCCTGCCCTCCTCTATTTGGATGGCCGAGTCATATCGCAGCGTGTCGAAATTGCTGAGTGTTTAGCGGAGTATTTCGTGCACGTCTGCAGCTCCCAAAATTTCGACCCGGATTTCCTGCGGATCAAGATGCATGATGAACAACATGATGATCTTGATTTTTTCTCAGAATCCCTCTAGTATAACAACGATTCTATAATGCAAGAACTACTGGAGGAGCTAAAGGGGTCAACAGATAAATCACCTGGCCCCGATACAATACATTATGTCATGATCCAGAATCTGCCTTATCCTGGTAAGTGCGGATTACTGGATCTATACAACTATATTTTTCTGCAGAGCGTTTACCCTCAGCAATGGCGAGAAGCCATTATTATCCCACTGCTTACAGACGGTAAAGATTCATCGCAACCATCAAGCTACCGTCCAATATCTTTGACTTGCTGCATCAGCAAGATATTGGAAAAAATGGTGAACAGACGTCTCGCCTGGTGGCTGGAAACTAATAATCTGATAAGTAAATATCAGAAAGGTTTCCGCCAATACCATTCGACGACGGATCAACTTGTTCGCCTCGAGAATGCCATTCACGACAACCTTCTACGGGGCTATCACTTTGTGGGAGTGTTCTTCGACCTGGATAAAGCATATGATAAACTTGGAGGTATGGCATTCTCAGGAAGCTGCATGACTGGGGTCTAAGACGATCCCTGCCTCAGTTAATTCAAAGTTTTATGTGTGACCACAAATTTCGTTTCCGGGTGGGTGGCACTGACTCTGGAATCCATTTCCAGGAGAATAATGTTCCCCAGGGCTCGACGCTTAGTGTCACCCTTTTTGCTATAGCGGTCAATCACATCGCATTTTCAGCCCCGATTCATCAATGTCTGTATGTTGATGATCATGCAATTTTCTATGGAGCTCCATCAATGGATACAATTAAAACGAGACTTCAGCAGGGCATCAACGATGTGGTGCAATCTGCAGAAAGTGTCGGTTTTCGGTTCTCCACAATTAAAACTAAAGTGGTCCATTTCTGTAGAAAACGCAAGGCACACCCTGATCCGATTCTTTACTTAAAGGGATCCCGCCTTGGATGTGCCGACTCTATTAGGTTTCTGGGACTTGTCATTGACAAGAAATTAACGTGGCGTCCACACCTCCAATCCCTGGCAGCGAGTTGTCGCAAGGCAATGAATTGGCTGGTACATCGTGGGGTGCGGACCGGGAGATCCTATTGTGGCTCTATTCATCGCTGGTTCTGCTCAGGATGGATTATGGCTGTGTAGTATTATCCTCCGCCCGGATGTCAGCGCTCAAAATCCTAGATCCTATTCACCACGCAGGCATTAGACTTGCTACGGTAGCCATGAGTCCCTCTATGAGTCTATGTGTAAAGTCGGGATTTCCTCCATTGAGGCGTGAGCGCCTGCTCCTCAATTATGTCGCTGGGGTATGGGCTTAGCCCAATCATGTTAACTTCCCGGCTCTCTTCAGAAAATCCAGATTTCTGAGGAGACTCTATGAGAAACGTGCCACGGTCACCAGACCTTTGGCCATTCGAACGCAGGAGCTTTTAGAATGCCTTAATTTCGAATTCGCTCAGGTATTCCCTATAGTTTTCATGGAGTACCCCTTTGGCTGATCTCAAAGGTAAGGTGCTGCTTTGACCTGGCTGGTCTCCGTAAAGAAGAGACCAGTTCCCAGTTCTATCGTACCAGCTTCGAAAAGCTTATTAGAGAATACAATGACTCTCTGTGCGTGTGAACGAATGGATCTAAATCCGTTTCTGGTATGGGAAGCGCTATTGCCATTGGCAATAGGACACACACACTTGGTCGCTCTCCCTACTGGCATCCGTATACACTGCTGAATTATATACAATTTTGCAAGCCCTGCGATATTGTGAAGAGTTTTCGAACCTTCACAATACATTCCTCATTTGTTCCGGCTCGTTGAGCTCGCTGCAAGCACTAATGTGCACGCTTTCAAGGGACCTTCTGGTGCAAAACATCCAAGCGATACCCCACGTGCTCCAGCAAATGTCCATCGTTTTTGTATGGACGCCTAGGCACGTGGGTATAAATGAGAAGGAGGTAGCTGATAAAGCGGCGAGGGTCGCGGCTGATTCTGACCACCTGGATCTAATTCCAATACGCCCAGAGGACCTGAAAGTGTGCACACGTTTCAAAATTAGTGAAAAATGGCAGCATGAGTGGAACAACTTCACGGGAAAGTTCAAACAGGTCAAGCCAACCTTCAATAAGATGCCGGCACCTGTAAATCTGAGCCCAAATCTCGCATGCATATATTCTCTGTGGTGAGGATCAGCCAAGGTGCACTGTTTGCGGGACAGTGCAAACCGTGAGGCATATTGTTAAGGAATTTGTAGTCTTTGAAACTTTACGGCGAAGACTACGGCTTCGAAAGAATGTAGCACGAGCATTATCATATAATGCGAGCTCCGTGAATAGGATGATTACATTTTTAAATGAATCTCACCTTCTACGGAGATTCTAGGGCAACAAACATCTCATATTTTAAAAAAGTCGCCTCTTTTGCATGTTTTTTACGTACAGCCTCATACGATTTTCTCTTCTTTTTAAATGTTTTGTGTTTTTAAATTATTTATTGATTTTATCTGTGATATTGTGGGCCATTTATACCCACAATATCACATTTTATTACACATAGTTTTAAAGTTTAATTGTTTTTACTGTAATAGTGTGGGCTCTTTACGCCCACACTATTACACATTGTTATATTTTTTTAGTTTTTAAAACTTTTATTGTTGTCTAGTTTTTAAGTTTTAAATTTTTTTTTTATTGTTTTCTAGTTTTTTAAGTATTTTTATTTGTTGCAGTGAAGGTGTTTTACACCTTCACTGCAACGTTGTTTTTTGTTGTTGTTGTTACTTTTTGTTGTTATTTTTTTATTAATATAGTTTATTTTTTGTTACTCTATTCCTACCAAGTTGTGATATTCTGTGATATTATTAACTTTTTGTTATTGTTATGTGTTAACCTACTGGGCAAGTTCTCGAAGACCCTAAAGGGGGGGGGGTAAGTGGGTAGCCTGGCTCGCGAGGAGTCCCACACTCTGTGCGTCAATGCATTTCCCACCTACCATATATATGTATATATATATATATATATATATATGACATTTATTTATATTATTATATATATATATATATACATATAAATATATATATGTATATATAAATATAAATATATATATATATATATATATATATATATATATATATATATATATATATATATATATATATATATATATATATATATAATATAAATAAATGTCATAATATTATCTTTAATGAATAAATTTGTTCTATACATTTTATTCTCATCTTCTTATCACAACTATCGCTTTACTATTTTATTAATTATATAAAATATATGTATATATATATATATATATACATATATATAAATATATATATATAAATATTATGTATTATGGTAAATAGTTTATACAAAAATTAACAAATTCGCTGTGACAGTAGATACATAGCATAATTAATTTCTTGTTAATTTATTCACCTGTCGTCATTTTCAATGTTTGCTTTGACTTACGTAACCTCTATGCTTACTAATGACATAGTTTCAAATTACGAATTTTGTATCGCTCCGCTAAATAGATAGACTATAGAGATATTTATTTAGTTGATTGTTCACCCCCTCATGGAATGTTCAAAATATGGGTATGTATACATGCGTGAGGTAGCGGCAGAGGTTTACAACAAGGATTTTAGCGATACAAATCATTTTATAAAGTCGAATGGCACGGAGGCTTTAATTAGTTAATTTAAACATAGTTTACATAATAATAATAAAAAATTATATAATATTTAAAAATAATATATATGAAAGAATAATGAGAAGAATAATAATAATGAGAGAGATAGAGAAATATTTTGTTATAGAATACATGCATGGATTAATCTTTGAGACAAGCATATAATTACTGGCAGGATCAACCAGGGAACAAAATGTTCTTGTAATTAAATCTTATATATACATGTATATATAAGAATGGAAATTAAATTTTGTTTTTTTAAATATTTCAGATGGTATCACTCATATACTGAAAAAATTTATTATTACTATATATTATATATATAAATAAATCAAAAAATTTTAACATTTTTTCTTTATTATCCTCTAAAACAAAATTTAATTTCCTTTCTTATATATATATATATGTATATAAAAGTTTTTAATATAAAAGTTTTCAACCAGAGAACATTTAGTTCCCTGGTTGATCCTGCCAGTAATCATATGCTTGTCTCAAAGATTAAGCCATGCATGTCTCACAACAAGCAAAATTAAGGTCAAACCGCGAAAGGCTCATTATATCAGTGATAATTTATTAGATTGTACACAATTATTTATTTGGATAACTGTGGTAATTCTAGAGCTAATACATGCAAATTGAATTTCGACTTAGTAAAATAGGAAGAAATGTTTTCATTAGATCAGAAAATCAATAGAGATTTGAAAAGTATTGTCTGTGTGTATATATTTTATTTTTATAATTTATTTTTATAATTTATTATATATATATATATATATATATATATATATATATATATATATATATATATATATATATATTTAATCTTTTTGAATATATTTGATGAACTCTAAATAACTTTAAGCAGATCGTAATGGTAAATTGGTCAAACTCTTTATAATTATATAAAAAAAGAACTAATACAAAATCAAAAGTATATATTCATAATTATAATTTTTATACACATAATATATATAAATTTTACAAATTATAAAAGAGAATAATATAGGATAATATTATTAAATAATATTTATTTGTTTAATGTTTTCTAATCAATATTTATTTATTTATTTTTAATATATTTAATAATAATATCTATATTTAAAATTTCTCTTAATAATTTTATTTAAAAAATATATAAGGGAAAATATATATATAGAATATATTAAAATATATTATTCTCACATGTTAAGAAAAATAAGATAAGATTGACTTTTTGGATTAACATATATTTTTTATTTTTCTATGTTATATATATGTTATATAAATAATAAATATATGTTAAAGATATAATTGATCTTTCTTGAATTGATTTATGACATATTATATATATTTATAAGTAAATTATCAAGGTTGTTAACATTCAAAGCAACCGTGATAATAGGGGGAAGTTATAGTTGTTATGCAACAACTAAAAATGAAGAACAAAATTATAATAATAATTTAATAATGAAGAAGCGATACCGCTACAATATAATATAAAAACAGAATACAAATAAGAAAAACTTTTTGATATTTGTTTTTTATTATTAAACCAATTTTATATTATTAAATAAAAAATCATATTTATTTATATATAGAAAACACACACAAAAAGAGTAATTGACGGAAAGAACAGAGAAAAATAATTAATAATAAAATTTTTGTTTTATATTCTACCTTTTTATAACTATTTTTTTTAAAGTAAATAATTTTAAAAGTATGAGCAACTGGACACACACACACACAACATAACACATTTCACAGTACAGTAGTAACAGAGCTACTGTACACTACAACACTATTTACTTATATTTAAATAGATAATTAAAAAATATTTGTATTTTTTATATATTTTTGTTTATACATATATATATATATATGTCGAAATCGTACGTTTGTCAAAGGAATAAATGTGTTTTTTTATTTATGGATACGTCTGTTCGAACATTTCTCTGATCTATATGTTTACAGTTTTACACTTACATTTATAAGTACAAAGAAACTATTTTTTTAAGAAAAGGTTTATTTTATTACAGTATGTCCGACATAAAGAATCCTCCAGACATAGAGGTCCGGAAATTAGATATTATCAATACTTATATATTCTTAGAATAAAATAAATTGTCTAAAAGTGCAATAAAGAATAATTGCTTTAAGATTTATCAATTAACACAGTAAGTAAGGGTTCAGCTGAAGGGGCATGTTTGACCTCTACTTAGACGCAAATTGTACGGTACGGATGTTAATAAACCTATTTTTGTGATATACCAGAGATGGTACATAAATATAATGTAGTAATAGAATGACCCCTTTCCAATATTTTTACAAACATCAAGGAAGGGGGATGAGTTTCAAAAAGGAAGGACGATTTCAGTTCTGAGAGGACAGCACCCGAGTACAGACCGTATCGTGCAGTTGCGTATTAGTATCAACTGAACTCTGCTGAAAGTTACATGAAAATAGCATCACATGGAAATAGCGTTTGGATTGTTGGTAGCCCTTTTGGACTAGTATAATTAATTATGTTTATTGATGAGATAACCGTGGTATGGCATTTGTTAGTATTATTCGTGTTGTATCTGTATTGTTAACTGGAGCCAGCTTACTGTGTCGTGGTTGAACCAACTAATTGTAATTACTGATTGTGAAAGTGCGGGACACCGGGTATTATTGTAGACTAGTGCGTGTTTGTGAAAATGCAGTTTTCAGTGTGCTATTGGAAAATTGGTAAGTGTTTGTATTTTATAAAAACAACAATGCCTGACAACATATATACTGGTTCAAACGACCATGCTCCCAAATATGTAGTTCCGACATATAAAATAATAAAATATATGTATATTATATACCATACGATAAAATAATAATATTAAACTTTGTAAATAGAAATTTCTTCCCAATTATACATTTGGGATTATAAATTTTATTTACCAAATGTATATGTAAATTTGTTTGGATTTACCAATTGTAAATTTAATTTTACATTTGGTGTAGAAAGTAGAATAGGATATGTGAAATGGTACGGAACCCTGAACATAAGAGACAATTATTCACACGTATAAGATGAAGCAAATATACATGTAAAGAGAATAATATTGATACGGCAGAGTTAGGCAGTGGACGCTAATAGTTCATATACAGGAAACCTGGGCCCCCATTTTCTGTGGTAGCCACGAGATATTAAAATGCCGTGCGATCTCTGAAAAGATTTTCCTGGGATCCTTTACATAAGGTTTGATTCCATATTTCAACAACAATAACATATACATATATATAATTATTTTAAATTTATTTTTTCAAAATAAATTAATCAAAAATTTACAAAAGAATGGATGATTCAAAATAAATTTGCATTACAATATTTCAATCAAATTAGTCACGTGACTCAAATTAAATTGAATTAATTAATCAAGTTAAAATTGAATTCAAGTAAATGAAATCTACAAAAGAATGAATAGTACAGAATTGTTCAATAACAAGTTTAAATAAAATTAATATTGCAAGATATTGTTTTAAGTTAAATTAAATTTATTCGATGAAGTTTACAAAAGAAAATATAAATAAAAAATAATTTTGATTACAAAATCTTAATCAAATTAATCAATTAATATCAACTTAAATATAAGCTGAATACATTCAAATTAAAACCATAAAGCAATGTATAACTCAGACTGTTTTGATTACAAGTTTAAGCAAATTTAAACAAGTAATCGAATAAAAAAATATCAAGATAAGAAAAAGGTTTTAGAATTTTGAAAACCGAAATAAATAAAATACAAGAAATGTAACAACTAACTGAGTTAATTGTTTGAATACCCAGTATATACTGAGTTGTATATCAATGTTTGTATTGTTAATATTCTGCCTATTCAATGTTTATAAAATAAGAATTATTTGTAAATGTTTGTTTTGTCTAAATAATATTGAAACAGTAAAAATGTTCTTGCATTTAAAAAAATATATAAATGTTCTTGCGATTTTTATATATTTAAATATTGTGTTACATAATTGAGTTAATCAACGCGAAGCTTAAGTAAATGAACGGAAAGCATTGTTAAACGCAAAGCGATAACCAACGCAAAACGTAAGCTAAAGCGAACCGTAAGTCAGCCAACGCGAAGAGTTGGTCAATGAGACGCGTTAGTTATTTAAAGAGAATCGTCAGTGATTCAACGCGAAGCTCGATTTCACGCGAATCGTTAACGCTTAAAGTAAGCGTAAAAAGTTAGTCAAATCGTAGCGTTAGTTAACGCGAAGCGTTAGCAAGCGTAAGTTATTCAACGCCAAGAGTTTGCCGACGCGAAGCGTCAGTCGATACGACGCACTAGCTAACGCGAAGAAATTAACGCGGAGCATAAGCAAGTTAACGCGAAGCGTTACTAACATTGGTAAACGCAAAGCGATAACCAACGCGAAACGTCAGCTAATGCGAACCGTAAGTCTGCAAATGCGAAGCGTTGTTCTATGAGAAGCGTTAGTTATTTAAAGTGAAACGTCAGTGATTTGCGAAGCATGATTTCACGCGATTCGTTAACCAACGCAAAGCGTTAACCAACGCGAAACGTAAGCTGAAGAGAACCACAAGTAAGCCAACGCGAAGCGTTGGTCAATGAGAAGCGTTTGTCAATAAGAAGTGTTAAGTCAACGCGAAGCGTTGGCAAACGCAAAGCGTTTAGCAACGCGAAACGTTTGCGAGAGCGAACGCCAATGCGAAGTCCACCAATGCGAAGCGTTAGTTATTCAAAGCAAACGTTGGTGATTCGCGAAGCGTGATTTCACGCGACTCGTAAATTAACTCGAACCGTTAGCTCAAGCGAGCCATAAGTCGGCCAACGCGAAGCGTTGGTCAATGAGAAGCGTAAATTATGCAAAGCGAAGCGTCAGTGATTAACGAAGCGAGAATTTAAGCGAATCGTTAACCAACGCAAAGCGTTAACCAACGCGAAACGTAAGCTAAAGTGAACCGTAAGTCAGCCAACGCGAAGCTTTGGTTAATAAGAATCGTTAGTTTTTCAAAGCGGAACGTTGGTTATTCGTGAAGCATGATTTCACTCGAATCGTTAATTAATGCAAAGCGTCATCCAACGCAAACCGTAAGATCAAGCGAGCCGTTAGTAGCCAACGCTAAGCGTTGGTCAATGAGAAGCGTTATTTATTGACTACGCAATGAATTAGCGTTAGTCAATAGGAAGTGTTGGGTCAACGCGAAGCGATATTAAATCAACGCGAAACGTTGGCTTAAGCGAACCGTATGTCAGCCAAGGCGAAGCGTGGGTTAATGGGAAACGTTAGTTATTCAAAGCGAAACATTGGTGATTCGCGAAGCGTGATTTCACGCGAATCGTTAATTATCGCAAAGCGTTAACCAACGTGAAGTGTTGGTCAATCAGAAGCGTTGGTCAATCTGAAGCGTTGGTCAATAGAAAGTGTCAGGTCAACGCGAAGCGTGAGCAAATCGAAGCGAAACGTAGGCAAAAGCGAACTATAAGTCAGACAACGCGAAGCAATGGTTAATTTCAATGGTTGGTTAAATTCAAAGCGAAACGTGAATTCATTCAGCGAAACGTTAACATTCAAAGCGAAATCAAGCTTCGCGAAGCGTGATTTTAAGAAAATCGTTAATTAATGCAAAGCGTTAACCAACGCGAAGCGTTCGTCCACCAGAAGCGTTGGTCAATAGGAAGTGTCAGGTCAAACGAAAGCTAAAGCGAACCGTAACACAGCCAACGCGAAGTTAACGTGAAGTGCTAGTAAATCAACGTATAGTGTAGGTGAACGCAAAGCGTTAACCAACGCGAACCGTAAGCTTAAGCGAACCGTAATTCAGCCAACGCGACGCGTTGGTCAATGAGAATCGTAAGTCAATAGGAAGTGTTCAGCCAATGCAAAGCGTCATTAAATCAACGCGAAGCGTTGGTAAACGCAAGGCGTTTACCACGAAACGTAAGTTATTTAACGTAAGTTATTCAAAGCGAAACGTTGGTGATTCGCGAAGCGTGATTTCACGCGAATCGCTAATTAACGCAAAGCGTTAACCAACGTTGGCTTAAGCGAACCGTAAGTCAGCCAACACGAAGCGCTGGTCAATCAAAAGCGTTGGTCAATAGAAAGTGTCAGGTCAACGCGAAGCGTGAGTAAATCGACGCGAGACGTAAGCTAAAGCGAACCGTAAGTCAGACAACGCGAAGCGTCGGTTAAATTCAAAGCGAAACGTTGGTGATTTTCGAAGAGTGATTTCACGCGAATCATTAATTAACGCAAAGTGTTAACCAACGCGAGGCGTTGGTCAATCAGAAGCATTGGTTAATGAGAATCGTTAGTTATTCAAAGCGAAGCGTCGGTGATTCGCGAAGCATAATTTTACACGAATCGATAATCAACGCAAAGCGTTAACCAACGCGAAGCGTAAGCTTAAGCGATCCATATGTCAGCCAACGCAAAGCGTTGGTCAATGCTAATCGTTAGTCAATAAGAAGTGTTAAGTCAACGCGAAGCGTTGGTAAACGCTTTGCGTTTAACGGTTCGAAAGCTAAAGCGAACCGTAAGATAGCCAACGTGAAGCGTTGGTTAGTGAGAAGCGTTAGTTATTCAAAGCGAAGCGTCGGTAATTTTCGAAGCGTGATTTCACGAGAATCGTTAAACAAAGCAAAGCGTTAACCAACGCGAAACGTAAGGCAAAGCGAACTGTTAGTTAGCCAACGCGAAGACTGAGATAATAGAAAGTGGTAGGTCAACGCGAAGCGTTGGTATACGCGAAGCGTTTACCAATGCGAAACGTAAGCTAAAGCGAACCGTAAGTCAGCCAACGCAAAGTTGGCCAATGAGAAGCGTTAGTTATCCAAAGTGAAGTGATTCGCGAGGCGTGATTTAACGCGAATCGTTACACAACGAAAAGCATGAACCAACTCGAAACGTAAGTTAACGTTAACTGTATGTCAGCCAACGCGAGGCGTTACTAAATCAACGCATAGCGTTGGTAAACGCAAAGAGTTAACCAAAGTGAACCGTTAGTCACCGAACGCGAAGCGTTGGTCAATAGGAAGCGTTACGCTAACTCGAAGCGTCAATTAACACGAAGAACTAGTTAATGCGTAGAGAAAATTAACGCGGAGCGTAAGCAACTCAACGCTAAGCGTTGTTAAACTCAAAGCGTTGCGAAAGCTTAAGCGAACCGTAAATAAGTAAACGTGAAACGTTGGTCAATGCGAAACATTAGTGCATGCGAAACGTTAGACGCCGCGAAGCCATAGCCGATGTTGCGTTAGAAAGTCGCGTAAGTAGCGATATATACCGATATATATTTATATATATATATATATATATATATATATATATATATATATATATATATATTTATATATATATATATATATATATAAACATATAAATATAGATATATATATATATATAGATATATATATATATATATATATATATAAATGTATATATATATATATATATATATATATATATATATATATATATATATATACATGTTTATACATATAAATATATATAAATATATATAAATATATATATATATATATATATATATATATATATATATATATATATATATATACATGTATATACATACCTGTATAAAAATTTTATAGATGATTTTTGATAGGACAGGACCTTTGTATAAACTTGTTGCAAAATTTTGACATCTGTACGAAATCAACTATTTTTTTGCAAAAGAAAATCACTTAAACCTTGACCTTATATATATACCTGGTTAACAAAACTGAAATAAACATAAAAACAATACTATTTGATGTATGTTATGTTTGTACATGTGCCCGTCTTCGATCGACTCATTTTCATCTTTAAGCACAAATTATGAAAAATCGGTTAAGTTTATGAAAAAAGTTTTCAAACAAAAGTTGTTTATTTTAAAGAGAAAAAGATTTTTTGTTTTCAAATTTTTTTCTATCTCCTACGGTTTCAAAGATATCGTTTTTCCCCCCTGGCGGGGGGTAACACGTTCCGATTTTGCCTTACGAACTTGACCTTACTTTTTTGGTCTAGAACACACACAAAAATTTTCAGCTCGTTATCTCTTTTCGTTCTTGAGTTATCGGCTTCACAGACGGACAGACGGACAGACGGACGGACGGACATGTGAGAATGGCCGAATTAGGCCATTTTATGAATAACTTTGTGAAGCATTTTTGTCAACGATTAATATTTTCAAGCGTTATAAAGTCGGGACTAAACTTAATATACCTTGTATATTTACAAATATACTGAGTATAACAATACTATTTGATGTATGTTATGTTTGTACATTAAGCAAAAATTTTGAAAAAACGGTTGACTTTATGAAAAAAGTTTTCAAACAAAAAGTGTTTATTTTAAACAGAAGAAGATTTTTTGTAATCAAATTTTTTTTCTATCTCCTACGGTTTCAAAGATATCATTTTTCCTCCCTGGCGGGGAGGAAATATGATCCGATTTTGCCCATTAACGGACTAGACCTTATTATTTTAGTCAAGAACACACACACAAATTTTCAGCTCGTTATCTCTTTTCGTTCTTGAGTTATCGTGTTCACAGACGGACGGACAGACGAATTAGGCCGAATTAGGCCATTTTATGAATACCTTTGTGAAGCATTTTTGTCAAGGATTAATATTTCAAGCGTTACAAAGACGGGTCAAAACATAATATACTTAGTATATTTACATATGTAGGGTATAAAAATAGTATGTACAGTTGTTATGTATACCTACGAATCCATGGAGACCATGCCATCTTTCTTTCTCAAATTTTGAGAAAACTGTTGAGTTTATGAAAAAAGTTTTCAAACAAAAGTTGTTTATTTTAAAGAGAAAAAGATTTTTTGTTAACAAATTTTTTTTCTATCTCCTAAGGTTTCAAAGATTTAATTTTTCCCCCCTAGCGAGGGGAAACACGTCCCGATATTGCCCTTTCACGAACTTGACTTTTATTTTTTGGTCTAGAACACACACAAAAATTTTCAGCTTGTTATCTCTTTTCGTTTTTGAGTTATCGGCTTCACAGACAGACAGACGGACAGACGGACGGACTGACGGACATGTGAAAATGGCCAAATTAGGCCATTTTATGAATATTTTTGTGAAGTATTTTTGTCAAGGATTAATATTTTCAAGCGTTACAAAGTCGGGACTAAACTTAATATACCTTGTATATTTACAAATATACTGGGTATAATAAGAAGATTATTGAATAAGAATGGTGATATTTTAAGATTGAATTAGAAAATAGAATAAAACCTATTTTGACAAAATGGAAACCCGACTTCTAAAATCAAATATTCTATAACAAAAGATGCACTAAAAAGTAAAAAAATAATTGCATATTCTTGTGCCAATTTTAGTTCACCGAAGCAAAAAATTTTAAATATATATGTACAATTATTGTTATTTTTGGAAGCGGTGTCAACATAGAGAAATTCACATAACTTTTGGACACCGCCTCCAAAAATAACAATAATTGTACATATATATTTAAAAATTTTTGCTTTGGTGAACTCAAATTGGCACAAGAATATGCAATTATTTTTTTACTTTTTAGTGCATCTTTTGTTATAGAATATTTGATTTTAGAAGTCGGGTTTCCATTTTGTCAAAATAGGTTTTATTTCTCGCTTCTTAGTGACTTTGAAGTTCTATAACTGATTTTATTTGTCTAAATATGGGTAGACCTACTAAACGACCAACTAATTTTTAGTGAATTTTTTTAGTGAACACTTTTTTTTTACCCGTTTTTTTTTTTTTTTGTAATTTTTAGTGCATTTTTTTATAACAGATTTTCAGTTTTTTTTACAAGCATTTTGTTTTTTTTTTGTAAAAATTTTTTATTTTCCCATTATGAATGAGTATACCCATTAATTAAAAAATTAATTAAAAAAATTTCACAGAAATCGGTTATCACATATAAAATGAGGATTTTCCTCAATTTCCCGGAGATCCCCTCATCAGAATGCGATTTGGTGACAATGGGACCAATCGGGAATCAAACCCTTTAAAACAAAAAAAAAAATTCTAAATAAATGACGGAGTTCTGAGGTAACAAACAAAAAAAAAAAAAAAAAAACACAGACGAATTGAGAACCATCCTCCTTTTTTGAGGTCGGGTTAAAAAGGAATACCACCAATATTGAATTTGACAATAATTATCCTAATAAGAAAGTAATATTTTGACGGGAATGAATGATTACACATGACATAATTATTCGACGTAATTGTTCATATATATATGTTAGAAATTTGAAAAAATACGATTAACACTGGCTATACAAGAACAAACGTGAATTGAAATTAGATGAATCCCAGCAACGTGAAATATAGAATTGTAAGTTTGAAATAGATCAGTAAAAGAATAAAAGAATGATACTTATTAGATGTTGAATTTTTTCTTCCTCGGGCACCCTTGCTAAACAACCATAATTACATTTACTTAAGTCCACACGAAAGACCGTGTTAAAAAGGGTTGATATAATATCACTAACATGCCTATGTTTCAAAAACATAGACCCAGCCGCTCGACTAAAAAATAAAAGTTATATAACACAATGTAAACAACATACCTGTGTTTGAAGAACACAGAGTCGACCACTCATATAAGAACGGAGAGATGTAGCTAGCCAGGTAATGAAGTTACCTTGCCCAGGTATTAACAGCAACCTCAATGTGGCGGCTCCCACGAATTTTATGCGATTATATGATGTGGCTGGTTCCACGAATTAGGTGCGACTATATTTATATATTTTTACACTGACGTAGTAGCAAATATGTTTACCACTGTCTTACCGAATATTAGCGAATCGATCCCGAGTATTCGCGAGTCTGTTTAAACAAAGTAATAAATACATTTGTAGTTAAATTTCGTGCTTTATTTTTTTTTTTTAATGTGCCACGACCAATTTTTATTTATATATATGTATATTCTTTTTTTATTATAGAAGTATGTTGGCGCAAATTTTGAAAGTCAGTGAACGATAAAAAATTCACCTACAACTTATTGAATCTGTGCCCGTGGCTTGTGGCCTAGTAAGCATAAGATTAACGGTTATATATATTTTAGTTATAATCGGTTAGATAAATTTGATGATTGACTGCTGCCTGTAATGGGAGGCCAACAATAACATAACAAATTTTATCATAAACATTAACTATATCATTTTAATAAAAAATTTCATTTTATTAAAGAAAATTGTTTTTTATAAAAATTTCTTAAAACTTAAAAATCTCACAAAACAATATTACAATATTAATTTTTGATGGTTTCAATTCAAAAGTCCTTATAGGGATTGTGGATTGTTGAACATGATATGTGTTTTATTTTAAAGAGTTAACACTTTTTAACCCGACTTCAAAAAGGAGGATGGTTCTCAATTCGTCTGTATTTTTTTTTTTTTTATGTTTGTTACCTCAGAACTCCGTCATTTATGATCCGATTTTGAATTTTTTTTTTTTTGGTTTAAAGGGTTTGATTTCCGATTGGCCCAATTGTCACCAAATCGCATTTGGATGACGGGATCCCCTGGAAATCGAGGAAAATCCTCATTTTATATGTGATAACCGATTTCTGCGAAATTTTTTTTTTTTTTTAAGGGTATACTCATTCATAATGGAAAAATATAACTTTTTTTTAAAAACCGACTTCAAAAAAATTTTTTACAAAAAAAAAACCAACTCCAAAAAAAAAAAATTTTACAAAAAAAAACAAATAGCATGTAAAAAAAACTTAAAATCTGCTATGAAAAAATGCACAAAAAATAAAAAAAATTAAAAATGGATCAAAAAAATGTTATAAAAAAATGCACTAAAAATTTCACTCCAAAAAAAAAAAATTTTTACAAAAAAAAACCAAATTGCATGTAAAAAAAATTGAAAATCTGCTGTGAAAAAATGCACTAAAAACTAAAAAAAAAAAAAAACAAGTAATGTAACAACTAACTGAGTTAATTGTTTGAATACCCAGTATATACTGAGTTGTATATCAATGTTTGAATTGTTAATATTTCTGCTATTCAATGTTTATAAAATATGAATTATTTGTAAATGTTTGTTTTGTGTTAATAATTAATATTGAAACAGTAAAAATGTTCTTGCATTTAAAAAAATTTATATTAATGTTCTTGCGATTTTTATATATTTAAATATTGAGTTATATAATTGAGTTAATCAACGCGAGCCGTTAGGCGACTTGATAAGTTAGTCAACGCTGAGCTTTAGTAAATCAACGGAAAGCGTTGGTAAACGCAAAGCGTTAACCAACGCTAAACGTAAGCTAAAGCGAACCGCAAGTCAGCCAACGCGAAGCGTTGGTCAATGAGAAGCGATAGTTATTCAAAGCGAATCGTTTGTGATTCAACGCGAAGCGTGATTTCACGCGAATCGTTAATGCTTAAAGTAAACGTGAAAAGTTAGTTAAATCGTAGCGATAATTAACGCGAAGCGAAAGCACGCGTAAGTTATATTACGCAAAGAGTTAGCTGACGCGAAGCGTCAGTCGATATACAGCACTAGATTACGAGAGGAAGGTAACGCGGAGCGTAAGCAAGTTAACGCTGAGCGAAAGGAAGTTAACACGAAGCGCTAGTATATCAACGCATAGCGTTGGTAAACGCAAAGCGTTTACCAACGCGAACTGTAAGTTCAAGCGAGCCGTAAGTCAGTCAACGCGAAGCGTTGGTCAATGAGAATCGTTAGTCAATAGGAAGTGTTAAGTCAACGCGGAACGTTATTAAATCAACGCGAAGCGTTAGTAAACGCAAAGCGTTTACCATCGCGAAACGTTCGCTAGAGCGAACCGTAAGTTAGCCAACGCGAAGCGTTGGTTAAGGCGAAACGAAAATTATTCATAGCGAAACGTTGGTAACGCAAAGCGTTAACCAACACGAAGCGTTGGTCAATCAGAAGCGTTAGTCAATAGGAAGTGTCAGGTCAACGCGAAGCGTTAGTAAATCGACGCGAAACGTAAGCTAAAGTGAACCGCAAGTCAGGCAACGCGAAGCGTTGGTTAATGAGAATCGTTAGTTATTCAAAGCGAAGCGTCGGAGATTCGCGAAGCGTGATTTCACACGAATCGTTAATCAACGCAAAGCGTTAACCAACGCGAATCGTAAGCTTAAGCGAGCCGTAAGTCAGCCAACGCAAAGCGTTGGTCAATGTAAAGCGTTAGTCAATAGGAAGTGTTAGATCAACGCGAAGCGTTAGTAAACGCAAAGTGAAACGAAAGCCAAAGCGAATCGTAAGATAGCCAACGCGAAGCGTTGGTTAGTGAGAAGCGTTAGTTATTCAAAGTGAAGCATGGGTAATTTGCGAAGCGTAATTTTACGACAATCGTTAAACAACACAAAGCGTTAACCAAGGCGAAACGTAAGCTAAAGCGAACCGTAAGTTAGCCAACGCGAAGCGTTAGTTAATAGGAAGTGGTAGGTAAAAGCAAAGCTTTTACCAACGCGAAACGTAGTCTGAAGCGAACCGTAAGTTAGCCAACGCGAAGCGTTGGCCAATGAAAAGCGTTAGCTATCCAAAGCGAAGTGATTCGCGAAGCGTGATTTCACGCGAATCGTTACCCAACGAAAAGCATGAATCAAGCACTAAAAATTTCACTCCAAAAAAAAAAAATTTTTACAAAAAAAAACCAAATTGCATGTAAAAAAAATTGAAAATCTGCTGTGAAAAAATGCACTAAAAACTAAAAAAAAAAAAAAAAAAGTAATGTAACAACTAACTGAGTTAATTGTTTGAATACCCAGTATATACTGAGTTGTATATCAATGTTTGAATTGTTAATATTTCTGCTATTCAATGTTTATAAAATATGAATTATTTGTAAATGTTTGTTTTGTGTTAATAATTAATATTGAAACAGTAAAAATGTTCTTGCATTTAAAAAAATTTATATTAATGTTCTTGCGATTTTTATATATTTAAATATTGAGTTATATAATTGAGTTAATCAACGCGAGCCGTTAGGCGACTTGATAAGTTAGTCAACGCTGAGCTTTAGTAAATCAACGGAAAGCGTTGGTAAACGCAAAGCGTTAACCAACGCTAAACGTAAGCTAAAGCGAACCGCAAGTCAGCCAACGCGAAGCGTTGGTCAATGAGAAGCGATAGTTATTCAAAGCGAATCGTTTGTGATTCAACGCGAAGCGTGATTTCACGCGAATCGTTAATGCTTAAAGTAAACGTGAAAAGTTAGTTAAATCGTAGCGATAATTAACGCGAAGCGAAAGCACGCGTAAGTTATATTACGCAAAGAGTTAGCTGACGCGAAGCGTCAGTCGATATACAGCACTAGATTACGAGAGGAAGGTAACGCGGAGCGTAAGCAAGTTAACGCTGAGCGAAAGGAAGTTAACACGAAGCGCTAGTATATCAACGCATAGCGTTGGTAAACGCAAAGCGTTTACCAACGCGAACTGTAAGTTCAAGCGAGCCGTAAGTCAGCCAACGCGAAGCGTTGGTCAATGAGAATCGTTAGTCAATAGGAAGTGTTAAGTCAACGCGGAACGTTATTAAATCAACGCGAAGCGTTAGTAAACGCAAAGCGTTTACCATCGCGAAACGTTCGCTAGAGCGAACCGTAAGTTAGCCAACGCGAAGCGTTGGTTAAGGCGAAACGAAAATTATTCATAGCGAAACGTTGGTAACGCAAAGCGTTAACCAACACGAAGCGTTGGTCAATCAGAAGCGTTAGTCAATAGGAAGTGTCAGGTCAACGCGAAGCGTTAGTAAATCGACGCGAAACGTAAGCTAAAGTGAACCGCAAGTCAGGCAACGCGAAGCGTTGGTTAATGAGAATCGTTAGTTATTCAAAGCGAAGCGTCGGAGATTCGCGAAGCGTGATTTCACACGAATCGTTAATCAACGCAAAGCGTTAACCAACGCGAATCGTAAGCTTAAGCGAGCCGTAAGTCAGCCAACGCAAAGCGTTGGTCAATGTAAAGCGTTAGTCAATAGGAAGTGTTAGATCAACGCGAAGCGTTAGTAAACGCAAAGTGAAACGAAAGCCAAAGCGAATCGTAAGATAGCCAACGCGAAGCGTTGGTTAGTGAGAAGCGTTAGTTATTCAAAGTGAAGCATGGGTAATTTGCGAAGCGTAATTTTACGACAATCGTTAAACAACACAAAGCGTTAACCAAGGCGAAACGTAAGCTAAAGCGAACCGTAAGTTAGCCAACGCGAAGCGTTAGTTAATAGGAAGTGGTAGGTAAAAGCAAAGCTTTTACCAACGCGAAACGTAGTCTGAAGCGAACCGTAAGTTAGCCAACGCGAAGCGTTGGCCAATGAAAAGCGTTAGCTATCCAAAGCGAAGTGATTCGCGAAGCGTGATTTCACGCGAATCGTTACCCAACGAAAAGCATGAATCAACTCGAAACGTAAGTTACCGCGAACCGTATGTTAGCCGACGCAAAGTGTTAGTAAACCAACGCATAGCGTTTGTAAAGGCAAACCGTTAACCAATGCGACTCGCAATCTAAAGCGAAAGTCAACCAACGCGAAGCGTTGGTCAATGAGAAGCGTTGGTCAATGAGAAGCGTGAGTCAATAGGAAGTGTTAGATCAACGCGAAACGAAAGCTAAAGCGAACCGTAAGACAGCCAACGCAAAGCGTTGGTCAATGTAAAGCGTGAGTTTTGCAAAACAAAGCGCCAGTGATTCGCGAAGCGAGATTTCAAGCAAATCGTTAACCAACGCAAAGCATTAGACAACGCGAAACGTAAGCTAAAGAGAAGCGATAGTTATTCAAAGCGAATCGTTTGTGATTCAACGCAAAGCGTGATTTCACGCGAATTGTTAATGCTTAAAGTAAATGTGAAAAGTTAGTTAAATCGTAGCGATAGTTAACGCGAAGCGAAAGCACGCGTAAGTTATATTACGCAAAGAGTTAGCTGACGCGAAGCGTCAGTCGATACACAGCAGTAGATTACGAGAGGAAGTTAACGCGGAGAGTAAGCAAGTTAACGCTGAGCGTAAGCAAGTTAACGCGAAACGCTAGTTAAACGAAGCATAGGGTTAGTAAACGCAAAGCGATAACCAACGCAAACTGTAACCTTAAGCGAGCCGTAAGTCAGCCAACGCGAAGCGTTGGTCAATTTGAATCGTTAGTCAATAGAAAGTGTTAACTCAACGCGAACGTTATTCAATCATCGCGAAGCGTTGGAAAACGCAAAGCGTTAACTAAAGCGAAACGTTAACTAAAGCGAACCGTAAGTCAGCCAACGCGAAGCGTTGGTTACTAAGAAACGTTATTCAAAGCGAAACGTTGGTGATTCGCGAAGCGTTATTTCACGCGAATCGTTAATTAACGCAAAGCGTTAATCAACGCGAAGCGTTGATCAATCAGAAACGTTAGTCAATAGGAAGTGACAGGTAAACGCGAAGCGTTAGTAAATCGACGCGAAACGTAAGCTAAACCGAACTGTAAAACAGCCAACGCGAAGCGTTGGTCAATGTGAAGCGTGAGTTATGCAAAGCAAAGCGCCTGTGATTCGCGAAGCGAGATTTCAAGCAAATCGTTAACCAACGCAAAGCATTAACCAACACTAAACGTATGCTAAAGCGAACTGTAAGTCAGCCAACGCGAAGCGTTGGTCAATGAGAAGCGATAGTTATTCAATGCGAATCATTTGTGATTGAACGCGAAGCGTCATTTCACGCAAATTGTTAATACTTAAAGTAAACGTGAAAGGTTAGTTAAATCGTAGCGATAGTTAACGCGAAGCGAAAGCACGCGTAAGTTAAATTACGCCAAGAGTTACCTGACGCGAAGCGTCAGTCGATACACGGCACTAGATTACGAGAGGAAGTTAACGCGGAGCGTAAGCAAGTTAACGCTGAGCGTTAGGAAGTTAACGCGAAGCGCTAGTAAATCTAGTTGGTAAACGCAAAGCGTTAGTCCATCAACGCGAATCAAGCGCCGATGCTGCGTTAGAAAGTCGCGTAAGTGGCGATATATATCGATATGTATATTTATATATATATATATATTTTTTTTTTTTTTAGAGGAGGGGAAAATCTCAAAAGACTTCCGGCCAATAGCTATTGACACGGAGAGTGTCGGATTCTTACTGACTAAAAACCCCCCCTTTTTCCATCTTTGTGTGGAAATAGGGCCCTCAGGAACCGCGTTAGCATTACTTCTGAGGGACCTTCACAGTGCCTGAGTATTCAGGCTATTCTTAAAAAATCTTGCCTACTGTTCATTTCTAGGGCGTCCTGCTTGGACCGCCTGCCGGTTACGTGCATCGTTTTCTTTGACGCTCATAACCTTTTCGCAGAACAGGATGAACGCTTGCCACTCCTCTTCACCCTTTAAAATTGTACAGATTAGAACCCTTAGGTCCAGGTCGTTGGTATCAAGGGCCCCGTATAGCATGTTCCGCTGCTCGTTCCAAGCCGGACAAAATGCGAGAGTGTGCTGGGCCGTGTCACTGAGATCTTCACAATGAAAACATCGTGAGGACGGGAGCTTGCCGATTCTATGCAGGTATTCACTGAAACAACCATGTCCGGTGAGCACCTGCGTCGCTCTGTAAGTGAGCGACCCATGTGACCGGTTAAGCCACTCGGAAAAGATTGGCAGAATCGCCTCTTGTACTCGTTTCCCCACGAGCAATGGGTTTAGGAGTCTTCCAGACCATGAGGACTCCAGTTCCTCCTTGATATTTGTTCGAAGCGCCCTTATTGCACCTGGTTCCACGCCCACCCCTTCTCGACGAAGGTTTCGGACCCCCCAGAAAAGTTGGCTCTGCTTGGTTGGAAGAAGATCAAGCGGAGGGATGCCCGCGAGGATCCGCACAGCATCGTGAGATACAGTGCGGTAGCCCCGAACCACCCGCAGAGCAACCAACCGCTGTATCCGCTCCAACGGAGCACGCAGTCTGGCGTTGCCAGAAATGCACTCGGACCACACCGGCGCTCCGTAGAGCATATATATATATATATATATATATGTATTTATATATATATTTATATATATGAATATATAATTGTATATATATATATATATATATTTATATATATATATATATATATATATATATTTATATATATATATATATATATATATATATATATATATATATATATATATATATATATATATATTTATATATATATGTTTATAAATGTATACGTGTATATATGATGTATGAATTTTGACATCTTTACGAGACCCACTATTTTTTTGAAAAAGAAATCAGTTAAACCTTGACCTTATATATACACCTGGTTAACAAAACTAAAATAAACATAAAAACAAGTAATGTAACAACTAACTGAGTTAATTGTTTGAATACCCAGTATATACTGAGTTGTATATCAATGTTTGAATTGTTAATATTTCTGCTATTCAATGTTTATAAAATATGAATTATTTGTAAATGTTTGTTTTATGTTAATAATTAATATTGAAACAGTAAAAATGTTCATGCATTTAAAAAAATTTATATTAATGTTCTTGCGATTTTTATATATTTAAATATTGAGTTATATAATTGAGTTAATCAACGCGAGCCGTTAGGCGACTTGATAAGCTAGTCAACGCTGAGCTTTAGTAAATCAACGGAAAGCGTTGGTAAACGCAAAGCGTTAACCAACGCTTAACGTAAGCTAAAGCGAATCGTAAGTCAGCCAACGCGAAGCGTTGGTCAATGAGAAGCGATAGTTATTCAAAGCGAATCGTTTGTGATTCAACGCGAAGCGTGATTTCACGCGAATCGTTAATGCTTAAAGTAAACGTGAAAAGTTAGTTAAATCGTAGCGATAATTAACGCGAAGCGAAAGCACGCGTAAGTTATATTACGCAAAGAGTTAGCTGACGCGAAGCGTCAGTCGATATACAGCACTAGATTACGAGAGGAAGGTAACGCGGAGCGTAAGCAAGTTAACGCATAGCGTTGGTAAACGCAAAGCGTTTACCAACGCGAACTGTAAGTTAAAGCGAGCCGTAAGTCAGCCAACGCGAAGCATTGGTCAATGAGAATCGTTAGTCAAGAGGAAGTGTTAAGTCAACGTGGAACGTTATTAAATCAACGCGAAGCGTTAGTAAACGCAAAGCGTTTACCATCGCGAAACGTTCGCTTGAGCGAACCGTAAGTTAGCCAACGCGAAGCGTTGGTTAATGTGAAACGAAAATTATTCATAGCGAAACGTTGGTAACGCAAAGCGTTAACCAACGCGAAGCGTTGGTCAATTAGAAGCGTTAGTCAATAGGAAGAGTCAGGTCAACGCGAAGCGTTAGTAAATCGACGAAAAACGTAAGCTAAAGCGAACCGTAAGTCAGGCAACGCGAAGCGTTGGTTAATGAGAATCGTTAGTTATTCAAAGCGAGCGTCGGTGATTCGCGAAGCGTGATTTCAGACGAATCGTTAATCAACGCAAAGCGTTAACCAACGCGAATCGTAAGCTTAAGCGAGCCGTAAGTCAGCCAACGCAAACCGTTGGTCAATGTGAAGCGTTAGTTAATAGGAAGTGTTAGATCAACGCGAAGCGTTAGTAAACGCAAAGTGAAACGAAAGCCAAAGCGAATCGTATGATAGCCAACGCGAAGCGTTGGTTAGTGAGAAGCGTTAGTTATTCAAAGTGAAGCATGGGTAATTTGCGAAGCGTAATTTTACGACAATCGTTAAACAACGCAAAGCGTTAACCAAGGCGAAACGTAAGCTAA